>CM026280.1:12198734-12449120 GCA_014851415.1 Cnaphalocrocis medinalis | reverse complement strand
AAGTTTATGTTAATGTTTATAAACTTTGGTTGACCATCAGTGGTTGGGGAACTAAAGTAAATGATAGTACAATTTATTGTAAATGAAGACAAAGTTTTTTTAATCTTACATAGACCTACTTGGTATCGGGTCGTGAGCTCGGGGTCGTGGGTTCGATTCCCAGGTCGAGCAAAAAGTAGGTTTCTATTTTTTCGAACATACTTAGTCCGGGTTTGTGATGGATAATCCACATTAGGCAACCGTGGTCCCACTATATAGCAGCCATAACATGATTTCTATGATGGAAGTCTTTGCCAGGCAGTAGAACAGTATAGTCGTACATTACGCGGATACATTACTTTTACGTTACCTACATAGAGGCGACGACCAAACATTGTTGCAAAGTTATCGTTAAATTTTGTATGATGCAGTGATTTTGTTTTTGATTCTATTATCTAACTAGCTAAAACATAATAGAATTGCTCCAATCCATAATCTCTACCTAATGATGATGTAGAATTGCGGATGTTTTGTCATGAAGATTTTTTTGTCATAACATCAATCATTCTTAATCTTCGTTGTGCCAGTGTTCTTAATTTCGAGTAATGTTTAAAAACAACCCATTGATATTGGACTTGACCCAAGTCTATCAGGTTCCGAGACAGTGTTCTCATTTAACCAATCAGCTCACGTCTGTAATGTATGCAATGGCAGAAAAGAAGACGGATCATATTATTATGATGGGAAGCGGTTGTCACCATTCGACAACACCTGACGTGGGGGAGTCATGCTTCGACTTGAATGGACCTACTTGACCGGAGTGATACCACCGCCTCACAGAAGACCGTCGTGATGCGGCGCCTGCGCTGTTTTTCACCGAGTGAGTGAGTACCGGAGGTCCAATCTGGAGGAAAAGGTTGACAGCGCACTTGTGACTCCACTGATGTTGCTGGTGTCTATGGAGATCCGTGAGTGATCCGTTTGCTCATCTGCCACCTATTACATAAAAAAACTATAGCCTATGTCCGCCCACTGTTGAACGTACCTAGACCTCCTTTAAGCTACGCTACAGATTGCTATACCTGGCTTTATGAGATCTGCCAGTTCTTGATAAGTTAGTTACTGCCTGTCCTAAGATCAGCAGTCTAACGAGCCAATGTCAATGATAATTTTATGAATTAAGAATAACCCTGATAGAAACGAGTCCCAGCTATTTCCTGTGAGAAGCAGATTTCTACAACAAGTTTACAGACGGAAGTTAGTTCCACTTAGGTATAGCTAACTATCCTGCCCATTGAGGACACTACAAGTACGTATCTGTTACGGATATCCTCATTCCATATTCTAGCACATACAGGCACTAAACCCCATGGCGTACAACGCAGGCAAGTACATACCTAACTGAATACTTTTAGATAGACCGTACTACGTGCTTGGAAATTATAAATTGCGTAATGATAACTCGGCCAGGGCTATATGGAACTAATTTTAATAGCTAACCTCATTTGGGTTTGCCTACCGCATAGGCATATGTATAAATAATATATACGTATGCAGCCACAGCGATTACTGATGTACAGACGGCGTCTGGTCGAGTTACCCCCAGCAGTGCAAAAATAGCACTTGTGTCCCATACAAAAGGACGGTCCACAAATCGGGTGACTTGACATGACTCTGTGTACTGATGTAATGTAAGGACTTTGGAGTTTACCCAGTGTGTGTACCTTTATTTAGTGTTGCTGTATTACATTCAGAATTCACGAGTAATCACTATGGCATAGAATTTTGTATAGTGAGTTACTATACGTAGATTGTTCGTTACTTTTAGGTTAGATGTGAATCGGACTAAATTGGAAACCCATAGGCACCAAATAGAACTGAATAACTTACCTACTTTTTTTTTTATGTTATAGGTAGCAGACGAGCAGGCGGATCACCTGATGGTAAGCAATTGCCGCCGCTCATGGACACTTGCAACACCAGTGGAGTTACAAGTGCGCTGCCAACCTTTTATCCCCTTCCCCCCGGGTGGGCCTCCGGTACCCTCATTTCATTTTCAGGGTAAGTAGAGATGAGAGTCACTGGGTCTTCGATGTGATTATTTCTGCAGTCAGCTAAAATTGGCTTTGTTTGTCTCTAGCGTTAAAGATAAATAAAAAAAGGTTTAACAATGATTGACAAGGCATGTAGGTATGTACGGTGGCCAGCACATCAAGTTACTACAATCTGTCAAATGCTTAGAGCAGACAGCCACTGGAGATGCCCTAACGTCCGCGCTTCTAACAATTTTTTTCACCATTTTTTGCGGGGGACGAGGTAAACACGTACAGCACACCACCAAAAATTTTAATACTCAACAGTCACAAATTTTGCTGTCACGATAAACGCACACTACAGAAAAATTTAACACATCAAAAAATACACGCTCACAAATAAAGATTTCACGTAACTATGCAGCATACATACGAAAAAGACAGTGATGGGACACAAAGAATGAGTCAAATCAGTTTGGTGAATGAACTTATATATAAAATTGTAAGTGTAAAATTCTGCACATTGAAGATAAATAAATATTTATTTAGTCAGTTTGTAAAATAAAACCGGCCAAGAGCGTGTCGGACACGCACATGAAGGTGTTCCGTATCCAAAAGATGGGCCTTAAACCTTATTTTCATAGTTAAGTTAGGTAGTTATTTCCATACATTACCATTTAGTTAGGGCAACTGCACGTCATAAGTTGGTTAAGTTGTATTAATTATATCATAATACAGAGTCCGCTAAAGTTTTCGTTAAAAGTACAGTCAGCCACACATCAGGTTACCACAATCTGTCAAATTTCCTCAACTGATATTCAACTTAATGTGTATGACAGTATTTACTGTGAAGTTGGGGGGGGGGGGGGGGGGGGGAGAGAGGAAGCTCTAATTTTAACTTTGTATTAATATATCTCGAAACTGGGGGGTTTGATCCACATTATGTCAAGGCAATTTTTGTTGTATTTAAAGATACCTTTTTAACGATACCGACCAGACGATGGGGTAAGTCGAATTTATTTTTCGAATTGACTTTTCGCTGTATGGAAAGGGGGGTGAAAAATAATTATTTTTCAATAATGTTAAAAACCAATTTTTGGATTATCAGTATACATCTCTTTACCAATTTTCAGTGGCAATCGGTGCAGAAACGGCGGAGAACGAGCCAGGACAGACAGACAGACAGACGGACAGACATTACGAGTAGACTTCGGAACCCTAAAAAATGGTGAAGTTGTGCAATACATACTAAAACGTAAAAAAATTACAAATGTGCGCTAGTTTGGGGTTAAACATTTGGACAAACAAAGGGAGAGTAAATGAAACAATATATTTTTAATTAGAATGATTTATTGAAATATTACGAAAATTCCTTATTACGCATTTATATTGATTTTCAAAATGAATAAGTTTATTGTACACGTGTCGAATATATTTCTGGGGGTCTAATTTTTTTGAAATATTGGATAAACGAACATTCTTATACTTTTCTATATTAAAATTAGCGAGCTCCAATTATGGTTTACTATCTACTCCGTTATCATGCATGATACTCCCGGACCACATATTTTATTCCTTTTACCTCGAAATATTTTATAGCCACCAATTCTTTTTATTTTTAGAATAAATTCCAACATCGTATGACCAGAAGAAAGGACAGTAATTTCTCTAATTCACTTTACAATGTTTTAATATTATAATATACGTCTATACTATTTTATTCAAAATATAATGAAAAGAACGGATTTTGAAACTAACTGCAGTGAGTGAATGATTCATTCAAATGTCGAGTTGATTTTAATTGGTCCCATCACTAGGACCGATACCACGATATCATTATTAAATTTTTCTGTCGTTTACGTATCGTAACGGTTTTTTATTAAAATAGATTTTCTAGTTTAATACACATTTAATAATTAATAAAAGTCATTACTTATGATAGGAAACGCGATCTTGTTGCGAATTTTAGCTGTCAGATCGCCTTTTACATGAAAATACTGCACAATTCACCATTTTTAAGAGAAACATCACGCGACACGGAGCGATGCAAAATGGCGATGTAGCGACATCCAAGTAGTTTTGTATAACTTAGTTGACCAGTTCCGAAAGTTGACCAATGTACTTTGCCGGAGGGGAAACGCCCGGTATGGCATCTCCAGTAGCTATATACTCAAAGGTCAAATGTCTTCAATTGAACCTCACTTTTATGTCAAACGTGTTTGGTTCAATATCAACTGAGGAAATTTGACAGATTGTAGTAACTTGATGTGCTGGCCACTGTACCTACACACAGAGTACACATTGAGAAAGATAAGTCTGAAAATCTATAAAAAAATCTTTGGGACAACACACTGAGCGTGTTTATTTTAGCTTAGCATAGATCGATTTCGTAGAACACGTTAGTACAAAAATAGACTATGTGTGTGGTTTCCTTGACACCCTTTAAAGGCAGAATTACTTAATTGTGATACCTACCGCATGGTGTATGGAGTAACTGAAACCCATCAAACAACACCACAATTATAATGAAACTACAGACGGCCAATAACGAATCTCGCACGCATCTCGTATGTGATATGATCCGCACGTGACCACGACATGATTGACAAACCTTCTATTATAGACTCTATTCTGTAAGCAGTTAAGTTAAAAGTGACATTTTAAGAATACGCCATAGAATATAAGGCAGACGGGTCAAAAAGTGTCAATGGTTGAGACGGTAAAACAAACAAACGAATGAGACTGTACAAGACCCAGAGGCATAACGTAAGAACTTTCCATTGGAGGATTCTCATTTTTTACTGTAAATACCAATACGAATGCAAAAAAAAAAACTGCAGGTGTAATGGAACGGATATTGTATTTAAAAAAGTATATTGTCTTTATGTGTCATCTGTAAAACGGGTATCCCCCACTGCTCTCATGGGAGAGGGATGGCCCTCGGTTAAGCAAAACAAGAAATATTTTATTAACAAGTAGGTACTCCTCGGAGACCTCTTATTATCTTTAAATCAACATCCAATAATACATGGCGCTGTCGGTAAGGATATAGTAAATGCGAAACGCCCGCAACTAAGGTATGATCATCGCCGTTCAATTATAAGATGACGAAAGCACTCGAGTCTATAAACCCAGTCGATGATTTCATCAGATCTCAGGAAGTCGTAAGCATGAGCCAACGCCACTTCGACACTGATGTGTTACAAGTGGATCGTGATGAATGCCTGGATCTAAAGAGGTTCTGCATGTATCTGTAGTGTATTTATTATTAGATTAATAGTGATTCCTACTCGAAAGGTATTACATACTGCTCTTCGATTTTGATTAGATCATCATAATGGAAACACATACTCGATGAAAGAAATTTAATTATAATAATTTCGCAAAAATACCTACAATTCACAGGAATCATTGCCGATGTGTATAAATGTGCAATTAAACATACAATATGTATTATTATTTCAAAATTATATTTCAAACGCAAATTAACAAGGCATCTTATGATGATGACTTCTTATGAGACCATAAAGACTTCTTATGAGTCATCAACGCCCATGAAGAGCAATAATTTGACATAAAATATTAGAATTTTAACATATTATATCCAATGCAGCTTTACAAGAAGCAAATTCTTTAAAAAATAAATCTTTATAGTTACTGAAATTTTCTAATGTAAACTGTCAAGTCTTAAAAATCTGAATAGTGTAACCTTCTGTCAATCTTCAATGCTCTTTTATCTACCTAAGGACATTATAGTTTAGATTTAGGTATTGTTCGCATGAGGCAATACAGGATACGAATACGATGACTTTAGCAAAAGTTTATCTCGACTAATAAAATTATGATGCAGTCTGCAATAAAACTTCTTTGGTGGCGGGACTTATCTCACTCACACATGCGCAAGAGACCGCGTTGGACACAGTGAGAGTGTTGCGTGCGCACACGTGTATACTTCAACTGAATCTAAATGTGATCTTTGATGAAGTGCATGATTTGCCGAGACTGTTTAATTTGAGGCGATAAATCAATTTCTGACTAACAAATGTAAATTATTGAAGAATATGAAACTTGTCCCGTTTTCCACTAACTTTTTTCTTCAAACTAGATCTAAAAGACAAAATTAATTATTGCTTACAAATTCTAATTGGTTTACGATAAAATTAAGTGTAAATTGGTAAGACATTAAGTAAGAACGTGGTGGCGATAAGCTCGTTACATGTTTCATCATCTGAAGTTAATTACATTTAGGTTCATTCACTTGGTTGTATAATGAACTGTTTATAATTTTAATAATTAGATCAATATTGTTGCAAATTTTACACTAACTATTCATCCGTAAGCCAAATTAAAGCCACAGTTCTTGATATAATTAAAAAAAAACCTAATTGACCCAAAATAACCCCTTTCTATTTGGTTTCTTTTGTAATTTGTATTCCTATGACTTATTTGTAGATAGATACTACGAAAACTGATTTCAGGGAAGTTAATGGCTGCAGATAGTTATTTGCTACTAATTGGTAGGTATGTAATTTTAAATCGGATAAAAAAGGGATTAGCTGGGGTAGTACTGGATCTGACACCCGTCATTCAGTAGAAATTTAAAGTTAAAAATGACGGAAAATATTCATTTATCACACATGGGAACTAGAGACGTTCTTAACTCTATGCCTAATATCATTAACGACTTGTAAATGTGTGTCTTTAAACCACTGTGAAACTGTCTGAAAAATCTTGTAACATCCTTCAACAGTTTTATATTGAACATGTTCGTTAATATTAATGAGAAGAGCTTTCTCTAGAAACTGTTCATGAACGGTTAGATGTAGGTACGAACTATAAATAATACTTAGCGTTTCCGTAACATATTACGGTAATCAAGCTGATATAACCCCAAAAGAATCGAGATCAAGACCTAAACATAAATTGGTCTACTTATTATGAATGGGAAACTAGTTTTACACAGAAACCGAATGGCCTTAATAATGTTCGCTAAAACCACGTTAAGTGAAAATGGGTGACTGAGTCACGGTGTATTAGAAATACCATGATTCATGGAAAGTGTACCTACCTACCAGTTTAAAAGACAAATGCTTAAAAGTACAGTGAGAAAAGTCTGTTTCAGCCGCTGCCGGACAAAATTTTCTTACGAAGAGTTACCTACATCATTAGTACCACATTTCAAATATTTTATATTGTAGGAAATTTGTACTGTATGCTCCCATGACCTGTAAAGGTAATGTTTTGGGCTAGTTGTAGATGAAGATGACATTATAACTTTGACTAATAAGGTAATTTAATTAATTAATATAAAAACTTTAGGCAATAACCAAAAGTTTGCTACTTACGTAATCTTGTCTTCAGAACCAACTACTAACTAATTAAAAGTTTTTGTTATTATGAAAACCTTCAATAGCGGAAACTTAAAATTACTATCAGTCAAGGGAAATAAAGACTTAGGTCCATAAAATATAACGCGAGATGAAAGTCATTTATAAGCGTTAATTAGGTATGGCAAATCCCGGAAGAAGCGATAACTACATAATAATTATTTCTTTTACAAAGATAAACAATGTAAGGTGTGTAAATAACGTAATTAATCTTATGGCGAAGATCAAAAATCTTTCATCAAATAGTTTGCTCAGCGGATAAGAAAGTGCATCTTTCAAACGCCATTGGATTTTTCGAACCTAATAAATTAAACATTAATATATACCTATGTACCAATCGAAGGTAATTATTTCTATCGCTTTAGTTCGGTTTTCCAGATATGCATCGGGAGAAATCCTGCACGCATGTTTCAGATAGTGTCTTCAATCTGCGCATACCTACATTACCCTCCCAAAGGTCCTTACTAACCTACAATATATATACATTCTATAACATAATCCAAGCCTAGATACATTAGGTATCAAGGGTCCGATGTTTTAGACGTAACCGGTATTGACACACTGACAAAATATCGTAGATCACGCAATAAAACAAAACAGGATAATCAAAATATAGCAATAAACTACTCAGATGCAACTTTATACCAGCTTCCCCATTGTAAAACAATAAAAAAATTATTACCCGATTCATAAACTATAGGAAATTAGGTTATTTGCTATCGGCATCGATCAGGTATTGTTAGTATGATAAGGTTTACTAAAGTAACCCAGTCGTGCGAGGTCACGTCATATAAAACGCATACATGTAGAATTGGTGTCAGTACCGACTATAAAATGGAGGAAAGACTTTACCTTTAGTACGGGCCTAGTTTTTTATATACTCCTAGGTACAGAAAATGGTTAGTTAGAGTATTGCATGTAGTTGTAGGTAGGTAGATAGTGACTTTTAATTATTTAAATAATTCACGTTAACAAAACCAGGATTTGGTTTAATTAAATGTTAATTACTTGACTGTTTATTTCTCCTAATCAGATACAGAATTGCTAATTGGTATTTTCACTCAAAAAGTCATGTGATACACATAAAACGACGTCTACGTTTATCAGACACATTGTTTTTTAGTTAAAATCAGTAAATTCCTACCTTGTACTTAATTTAAAATGGTAAGAAATTCCATTCACCTAATTCAGGCCATGGAAATAACAAGAATTTAGCAAATACTGATATGTACCTTCGCCATATATAATTTATATTATATCCACTACACATCAGGTAACCATTTTGTTTGTACGTGGTATGAAAATCCTCTTTGGCTGTATGTTCAGACGGAACACACAAAATATGACTTATTTTATTTGTTGAAACATACGTATACCCTGACCGACTTATGCAATCGCAATGCGCAATTTACCAATATTTTTCCGTACTCTTGTTTGTACGCAACGTCCAGTGTGGTATGAAAAATCCCCTTTAGTTATATGTACGCGACAAACGAAACAGACAAAAATACGACTTATTTTATCAGTAGAAGGATAGGTATACCCTGACCGACTTATGCAGCCGCAATGCGTATTTTACCACCATTTTTCTGTACTTTTCCTAATCATTTTCCCCAATCGTGATTCGCCTGATATGGTTCTGATTCTCAAGCACTATCGCTACAATCTCGACGCGTGTGAACATTTTTTTATCGCTACTTTTATCTTTGGAAAAAACCGTAAGGACTTTGCCGTTTCATTCATTTGTATGAATGACTAGCCGTTCTCTGCTGATAGCAAACGAATATGTGGGCGTTTACTACGGTGTGTACGTATAGTACAAAGCGTATAATCTGATAAACTGAGGGCTATCTATCGGAGATGAAATTTTCCACATACCAATTAGCACATTTATAGTACGATTAATATGTGTCTAACGTCTCAATGTGCTGTGGTTTATTACCCTGTAAAAGTGCAAAAACTCACCAAACGTGACACTACTTGTTTTGCACTTAAAATCTCTCGATGATTTAAACCCATTCGATATCATTATATTTATTAGGCAAGATTTTACACAGCAGTCGGTCAATCCAGTCTCTTCATTTCCTTCAGCCGGGGCAGTTAAAATAATAAAAGCATTAAGTCGATCCATAATTTATTTCCAAAGGAGTTGCTTAGTAGATTTGCTATACTTTACAAACCATTATTTACTGATGTATGTAGTGTGAGTACACTCCACTCCTACCGACACAATGACGATAGCAAAGGTGATAGAACAAGAGATTTCGCACACTTGTATCCACTATAGCACACGTCGCAAGCAGGCCATATGTTTCATTTGCCACGGTCCCAGACAATACATCTCAACCTGAAGACGTGGAACTTTTTGGTGACTAAAAATGATGACAACAACAATGGAAAATATTATAGAATTTTCTTGAAATAGACGAGGTTAGGAAAACAGACAGTGAGAAGATTTGCGTTTTGGCACGGACCGATTAAATAAATAGGGGAAGTCCGGGAGAGTTGAACCACTTTTTACATCATCATCATCATAGGCCTTTGCATCTTTAATAGATGATTTAAGCAGCATCACGCGGTGTGGCTTTACAGCAGCGCTCGTGGCTGTAAAGTCCTATGCGGGAGTAAACCACTCGTCCGCATTTGCAGCAGGTGAACCGAGCGCTGCTGCGGGTGGGGTTGTAGGCACGGCGCTTAGCACGCTTGGCCGCGAGTTGGTTTAACCAGGCTTCATCGTGCTTTCCTATGCCCTCCGACACTGTTCTCCTCCAGGACAGGCGAGTTCCTCCCACTCTGCCAAAGGGATGTCAAAAGCGTGCATATCGCGCTTGACGCAATCTTTCCATCGGAGCAACGGTCTTCCGACGGGTCTTTTGGCGTTAGCTATCTCCCCGATAAGCAGACGCCTTGGCAAACGAGCGTGATCCATACGGTGCACATGCCCCAACCATCGCAGCCTCCTCTGTTTAACCAGTGCGGTAATGCTGGGTAGCTGTGCCGTATGCAATACGGTCTCGTTTGTGACGTAGCTGAAAACTGGAAAGAGTCCAGGTGATGATGGCATCCACACCGAGCTCATCAAATTGCAGTGCATTTTTCCTTTGCTTCACAAACACCTGTTGAAGTGCTGGGAAGAGGGGGCTGTACCACAGGACATGCGCAACGCGAATATCATCACCCTATATAAGGGGAAAGGTGACCGCGGAGACTGCAACAATTACCGAGGCATAGCGTTACTTTTTACATATAATGTCATAATTACTTGCTTATTGGGTTTAGAGAATCAATTGTACACTTATGCGATGCGTTACTTTATTAGGTTCATTTGTGCATAATTGTATTGCTAATAAAATATGCAGATACAATTTTATTGGCATTTTACAAAAAAATGAGAAATGAGTCAAGTCTCCCCAACAGCAGGGACACTTGAACCGGGGTATGGGGAGAGTTGACCCTATCATTTTTGTGGGAAATAAAAATGGTTATCAGCTACCTTAGTATCTTATTTTATGCACTAATTAACTGGTTTTTAACCCCTGACGCAAAAATATTGACTGGGTGTTATAAGTTTGACGTGTCTGTTTGCTTGTCTGTGTGTGTATCTGTTCGCAGCATCGTAGCTCCCGAACGGATGAACCGATTTGGATTTTGTTTTTTTAGTTTGAAAGTTATAATAGTCGGGAGTGTTCTTAACTAGATTAGGTGGCCGCCAACTTAAGATGGCCGCTACCACAAAGGCCAACCTTTAACCCCAGTAGAGTCACAAGTGCGCTGTTAGCAGCGCACTTGTGACTCTACTTGTATTACAGGTGTGTATGGGCGGCGGCTATCGATTACCATCAGGTGTACCGTTTGCTTGTCTGCCACCATAAAAGTGACTAGAGAAGACTGGTTTAGAAGCAGACAAACTGTCTGTAAATATAGATCTGTGAAAAATATTACTCAGACTATGCCATATTATATATAGGTACCTACATAATATTATGGCATTTCGCAAATCCACTTTTGTGTATTTATTACATTCGCATGCATTTTTAGGAGGATTGTATTGAAAAAGATTGGTACAAGTTAGCCCTGCAAGTATAATAAATTATATTAAGAAGAAAAAAAACAGTTAATTAAGATTAAGTAATAATTTTCCTGCACATGGAGAATTGAACCACTGGGCAAGTCTCCCGCAATCACTGTGGTGCAACTCTCCCGCTCACCCTAATTCTCCATTGAAGTGATGACAAAAAAAATGCCGCTCGTCTAGTAAAAACACAATGGCACACGTTAAACTACGTTTATCTGGCTATATAATAATAGCTACAAACAATACCTACCTCAATAAATAGGGCAGCAATCGCAAATCTTCTTAAAACAAAAAATTGCACTCCGTAGCAACAAAAACACGTTTAACATTGTCATTGACGAACAACATAGCTATGGTGTAAATGGTTGCGGACTTATGATTGGCTTTCTAGCGTGCGACCAATGAACGCTTGGACGTTTTGTTTGCACTAAAATTTAACACATTGCGAAAGGTGGCTCATATCGCTACTTTTATCTTTGGAAAAAACCGTAAGGACTTTGCCGTTTCATTCATTTGTATGAATGACTAGCCGTTCTCTGCTGATAGCAAACGAATATGTGGGCGTTTACTACGGTGTGTACGTATAGTACAAAGCGTATAATCTGATAAACTGAGGGCTATCTATCGGAGATGAAATTTTCCACATACCAATTAGCACATTTATAGTACGATTAATATGTGTCTAACGTCTCAATGTGCTGTGGTTTATTGCCCTGTAAAAGTGCAAAAACTAATCAAACGTGACACTACTTGTTTTGCACTTAAAATCTCGCGATGATTTGAACCCATTCGATATCATTATATTTATTAGGCAAGATTTTACATAGCATAGCAGTCGGTCAATCCAGTCTCTTCATTTCCTTCAGCCGGGGCAGTTAAAATAATAAAAGCATTAAGTCGATCCATAATTTATTTCCAGAGGAGTTGCTAAGTAGCATTTGCTATACTTTACAAACCATTATTTACTGAAGTGTGTAGTGTGAGTACACTCCACTCCTTACGACACAATGACGATAGCAAAGGTGATAGAACAAGAGATTTCGCACACTTGTATCCACTATAGCACACGTCGCAAGCAGGCCATATGTTTCATTTGCCACGGTCCCAGACAATACATCTCAACCTGAAGACGTGGAACTTTTTGGTGACTAAAAATGATGACAACAACAATGGAAAATATTATAGAATTTTCTTGAAATAGACGAGGTTAGGAAAACAGACAGTGAGAAGATTTGCGTTTTGGCACGGACCGATTAAATAAATAAATAGGACTTCCGTTTATTCACTGCTTTAAGTAAACTCACTTGTTGATAGAAGTCCATTGGTCTCTGACGTAGGTAATGATGGTGTATTTCTATCTACATTTGAGGATCCAAAAAGCAAAAAGGCTGTCCCAAGGATTCTTGATACTCTGCGTGAAACTACTTGACAACAATACGGTTTACACAGTTGGTGTGGAATCAGTCAATATGTACCCAAAAATGTATAATATATATATATGACGTGGTACAAGTACTTTGTATTCCACGAATACACCTAGTAGAACTATTGTCTATATTACAAAATACAGCAATAATCTTGCGCAATATCTAGTCTTTAACTAGTTATCTTAATTCTACAAGTAACTGTTACAAAGCGAATTCCACAGAAGCAAAATTATTTAAACAAAGGTATTATATAATCTTTATTATCAAGTTGACATAGAAGAGCCTTTTAATATGCTCTTAATCTTTGACATAAATTAATGGAAGACACTGAAGCTAAAACTAATAAAAAAACCCAAATATATCTTGGAAATTCAAGAACTAAAAGGGGAAAGTAAAGAATCGAAACCGAACGAAATTGGATACCCTGACAGTATTTCTTTACGAATTGAACTTTACTTCTCTTTCATTAAGAAACACTTTTTTGCTAATTGCGTTCCTAATAGCTTCCGTGACAAGTAGACTGGCGTAACTGATGAACCGTCTTCATTATAAAGTGTTATGTTATGTAATTAACCCAAAAAATCTATCGAAACGTTTGTTTCCCTAAGTAAATATGAAAGCGACTTCAAATGGTACAAATGAGTTTTTAAAAGAGATTAAAGTAAATCAAAACAGATTTAAAATAAGCCAAAGTCTCACATTTTGCCTCGTTTTTGACATCCCTTTTCTCCTTCTTTATCATAACCGACTTCATCATTCATCACGGTTTTTAAAAAATACGCTTTGTTCTAACCAGTATAAATCTGTTTTAACTCAGTTCATAAACCCTTCTTTATTCTCCAAAAAATACTGTGTACCTACTTAACACAAAAGGAAGGAAAGTATTCTTTACTCGTAGCACAAAAGGAAATGACGTCGACCTCGATACAACGACACAGTTTGGTACTTAGAAAATACACAACGTATTTTCTCACCAATAACTTTAAAAGGTTTTTAGGATTCTTTGGAAGGATACTTAAAGAGCCCATAGAATTTTTGCCATTTTACCCTGTCTTCGGCTTGACGTATCCAATCTATACCAACAGCATTTTGCAGATCGTCACTCCGTCTACACTATATTTTCCGAGTCGCGGTCTCCACTCCCCCCACGGTTGTCAGTTCTTCGACAAATATGGCCAGCTCATTCACACTTCAGCTTAGCTCACTTTTTTAGTCTTTTTTGTGCGCCCAAGTTTTATTGCAATCACGTAACAATACCTACAAGGATTTCAGAAAAAATATTTGTATATTGACTACTAAGTATTTTTAAAATTCTTAATTACCTCCTTAGTTACATAGGAGCTGTAGACTCTTACATATCATTAGGCTATGTATTACAATATTTTATTAAGAGTAAGCCGACGGTAATTACCTCCCACGGTTCTGATGTGGCTATGTCGCCAGGAAAGCAATTAAAAAAAAAACATTACGTCGCAGGTTCGATGTCCACTTGCAGTTTCAACTCGATAATGTTTTTTATTTGTCGCTATTAAGTTGTTTTGCTGGGACTGAAACGCATCGAGTGAACGTTTGCAGGAGTAATAAACTTTTCGAGTTAAACAAATGTATACGATTCCCCCGTATTGTTGAATAAGTCCTTTTTCCTCAAAATGATTTCAAGTATCATCATAATCATTTCAGCCAATAGACGTTCACCGCTGGACATAGGCCTCCTTCAATGTTCTCCACACAGATCGGTAAGTTACTCTATGGTCCTGTGCCACCCGCAGTCAAGGGACTCCCGCGACCTTCACTAGATCGTCGGTCCACCAAGGTTTCAAGTATACCTATTCGTAATTAAGCATAATAGGTATATTTTTGCTGAAAAATAAAATAAAAAAAATAAAACTACGTTTTTCTTTCATGTAATTTGTTCATTAGTTTAACAGAAGGCCAGTAATATATTTACTTACATACATACCTACTTAGACAAAAAGGTATCAAATAAAAAAAGGTATTTACATATCTCTTTTTTTAATCCTAGTCGTCTTGTTTCCAGCTGATAGTTTCGATGCATACTTTATGTGATCAACTAATTTAGCAAACGTGGAGGTTTTACCATGTATCCCATCATTGCAACTATAGACTGAAATCAAATTTTGCTATTGATTCACTTGTTGTGTACTCCTGCCTCTAGAAAACCATGGGTAATAAAAATAAACCTGGCTTTAAGTTGGTATTATCTACGTGTTCAAGATTTAAGTACTTACCTCAGGTGTAATTGTATTTTAATGGGTACAATGCCTCATTGACGCACACGTAAATTACCGGCTGTGTAAAAACTTATTTCTACAAGTAAAAAGGTACGAGTATAATATACACTTTATATAGATCTAATGTTATTTGGTAGCCAAGTGGGACCATCTTGTGCTATAGCTTCTTTTCTGAAGATATAATTATCCTAGATGGAGAACACGATAAAGAACTTAACCAACCAACGTAATTGTGAGAGACATGCATTCTTCACAGGGGAAGGAGTTAATTGGTAGCGCACTTGTGACTCTACTGGTGTTTCAGGTGTCTATGGACGGCGGCAATCGCTTACCATCAAGTGATCTATCTGCTCGTCTGCCAGTCTGTCACCTATCATAAAAAATACCTCCAAAGTGTATACGCAGTAGGTATCTTAAGTAATAAACCCAATATTGCACCCCGAGTTGACGACATTCCTCCAGCGAAGCTTATGAGTGAATAGCGCTTATTCCAAAAAGTAAAAAAATATATGGCTTATTCATAGATACACACCTTTAGACCAGTCTATTATCAGTTAGTTACCGTCGTATTGTGGGAAGAAGTCAATGTCTTTTAAATTGCATTACAGGATAAAAAAGAGAGTAGAGATAAACATATCTAGACTCTGCATGTATTTTTTCGTTTAGCATGAACTAATGTTAGTATTTTTCCATAATCCGCACATTTTGTTCTCGTTTTGCGAATTTTGTCAACGAAGTCACAGCCATAATGCCTTTTATAACAAATTCATTCAGATTAATTTACATATGAATGCTTTTTATTTTTATTCCATTCCTGAGAATTAAGCCGTGCATTTTTCCATGTCTTGACCGCAGAATGTCTTATACAGTTAGGTATTTCTTAAAGTACTTGTTGTAAGAATAAGACATGACTGTCATAATAAGAGTTGCCTCATTTATTCATACCTACATAATATTGTTTGTAGGATAAGCAAACTTGCACTACATTTATTTATTTTATTTTTTTACAGAGATGGTTTAATAGTTTTAATACTAAATAAAAATTAATACAAATGTGATTAGGGTGTAAGTATATTGCGGTTACTATTCATCAACCAAACTAATATTGTAAAAATAATTTACAGTTACGTGATGTATGTTTATAAAAGTCGTGTAACAAAACTTGTTCCCAATCCCAAGTTAGTGTACTACCTACTAACTAATCTTAGGAGGATTGTTGGCAATGATTGTGAGGAAACCTTTGGTGTATGAACGAGGCCTTTGGCTGTGAAAAGAATTTGGTACTAAATTATCTCGCAGTCTCTGATCTTAGGACCTAAATATTCAAATATACAGTCTCGGTCTGTTGAACTTCACTATATTGTTCTTGTAGATAACATCAATTCTTCTCATTACTGTTCCGTCTGTTACCGCGCACATGTCCTACATACAATACCTACTCATTGAAGCACGAAATGAGGATTCCCCTTCCTACATGATAAAACTTATCAAAATCCCCACCAGTCACCGTTATTACTGAGCCGTAAAGTTCAATGTCTCTTAGCAAAATTGTTTAAAGCTAACAGACATCCGGCGTAACCGTTGGCTTGTAAAAAACTCAAGGACTACAGTTAAGGACCCCTAGACTCTTGACCCCGAGCAGAGTCGTCAGAACTTCGCGTGTTCTCAGAATTTTTGTTGCCTACAATGGAATTTACTTATTAATTGCTTTGAGGAAATATACTCCTACGTAAATGCATTTAAATTTATACCCAATCTAGGTACCTACTTACTTCTTTGTTCAGCATAATGAGTACCTATACATATTTAATACAAACTTATTATGTAGGTACTTATTGAAATGAATCGGCCATATGATGTGTCTGAACGACAGTTCATGTGAATTCCGTATCATTGCTGTAACACCGAGTTTTAAATTACCTTTAATTCTATGTGTCTGTCTTACAAGTACGATATAGAATATTTACCTATAGGTAAAATATTCTTATATACTTATGCAATAGGTAATTGTAATCAATGAGAATTATTTAGATATAGTCACATTCAAACAAAAGAGACGCACAGCACGTGTGAAAGGGAGGGGAAATCCGATTCGGTCGTATTGTCCGATTTATTTTAGGCGCTTTGTTTTCATATTATAACTTTTTTAGTCTGAAATATGGTGAGAAATACATCACCCCATTTTTTCTTGCACGCGAGGATACTTATGCCATCAAACTCAAGACATCGATTTCACACGCTGATAAACCGTAACATAGATCTTACTATAAACTACTCGGTGTCATAGTCCTTTTGAATCAGATCCCCTAAAACGAACCGAACGTTACGACTGAATCGGTGTTTCTCTCCCTTTCATAAGCTGTTTGTCACCTTTGTTTGGATGCGACAGGTATATTCTCATTTGTACGGGATGGTTTCGTTATATGCCGCCAGACAAGCATGCCGATCACGCGATGATGTAAAACACCTGTCTGGCAACTATCCGGTTTAGTAGTATTTTGAATAACGGCTACGAACTCAAATATCATGAGACGGTTAATGCTTTGATAATGGTTTTATCCTTGCATAAAGATTGTATGAAGGCAACTTCGCAGAAATAACTTCAGTACGACATTGATAGGTGCGTCCAGAAGTTAACTCTGCGAAGTTTCCCTCATACAAATCCATATGGCTCTGTCAACGCACTGAGCTATGTATCTACATAATGTGTGCCCAAAACGACAGTTGTAGGTATCAAATTACTAGTTACCAGGAATGAGATACTAAAGGATTTTAGTGATTACTTATATTGCTTCCAAAAACCGATAGCAAAATAAAGTTTTGTTATCACATCGGTTCTCAAAACAATACGCTTTCAGTATAATCCCCGCGGGTGATAATATCAGAGCTAGTATTTGTTTGGTACTGAACTACCCATACCAAGTGACCCCATGGCCAGATTCCATGTTTAGCAATCCTGTACAGGAGATATCATCCTACATTATCTATTTTTGGAAGCAAATTCACAACATCAACACGTGGAAACCACGTGCCAGTTAATCTAGAACGAATAGCACGAATGAGCTATCGATAATTTTAATACAGTAACTGTATGTAGTGATACTTATTAAACTAATTAAAAAGAGACTTCTGGGAACTAATAATTCACCCGTCTATGATTGATTCTGATGTCAGTTCCGGAGGTATATGGGTTTGAAGACTGCTCTGATCTACATTGAGGAGAACGTATAGTAATCTTCTAGCTAATAAGTGTCTTATCTAATCATGGCATTAGGTGGATGTTAGTTCGAATTACCATACCATTACCTACCATCAGATGCGATGATGATGGATAAGTGCTTTCATATGAAATAGTTTTGCACTTTATCTCACCTGGTCCCTACATTTACGATAAAATCAAAAGTAAAAACCACAGATACTTAAGTGGTAAAAGTGGTAATCCTCAATCACATCTTGTTAATCTCTCAATTGCATCTATATCTATAGTTGATAATAATCAAAAGATCATACTGTGATAAATCTTAGACTTTGTTCATAAATAACATACGTCATTTATCAGTGTTTTACAAAACAATAAGAAAGTATTAATCAATGGATTGATACTGTTAGTACAGTTGTAGAAGAAGAAGTATCTTTGATCATTATCATCTCTAGGTAGATTTAAAAAAGTGATGCCAACAGCGATGTAATTACTTAATAGTAAGCGTACTCCTTCTTAAAAGGCCGGCAACGCATCAGCGACCTCTCTGATGTCGCAGATGTTCATGGGCGGCGGTGATTACTTACCAGCAGGTGACCCGCTTGCTCATTTGCCGCCTCTAGTATAAAAAAAAATTCGACCCTAATCCGTAATTTATGGTTTTTAATTCCAAAAATGCCAAACAGCGCTCTTTAGAAGAGAAGTATAAATAATCACTGCGAAACAATGAATTTTAATGGACGTACCTTACCTCATTGCGTATTTGCAATGTAAAGTTATCATTAAAAGTGTCATTGTGACTACTTTATTAACCAGTTACATAATACGGCGAGGAATGTATTTTATGCAAATTGTCTTTAAGACCTCTAATAGCATCACGTGATTGCATTAGTATGGTTAAACCATCAAATAAACCACTAGAGATTAATTGTCTAATTATTCATTTATAACTATTGTCATAGTGTCGAGTAGTAAATAGTTTATTATTATTACGAGTTAATGTCTCATTTGTGTCATGTCTTATTCGGCATGAGAAATAAACTAGACTAAATTTGTATTAGGTTTCATAAATTGTGATGTCATTGGTATAAGTTTAATTGTAAATTCGTCTTGCAGAGCCAAGACAGGTGCAACAATGGGAATCATATTTGTAAATCAGTCATAAAAAGTTGTCGTTAACATAACCATTACTAGCCATAGGATGTCCGCTTTTGAACACAGACCTCCTTCGTAGACTGCCAGGGAGGTCAATTTGTAAGCGACCACCATGACAGCGTGACTTGAAGGTCCATCTTTCCTATGGGCAATAGAACCGCATGATCTATACTTTCTTTTTTTTTAAGCTCATCGGTCATCCCTTTTTTTTGCATCCCAACAAATAGTAACACCCCTAAACAAAATAAACAGTCCTTTTCTTGTCAATCCGAGAATTTCGTACCCGGAAAAACTCACGTAAAATGATTTGATGAAATTTGAGATAAATGTTAAACTATTTACTTGTGTATTAAACTGTTAAAATTAGCGAAAATCCGTTGTAAACAAATAAAACAGCAATGAACATTAGTCATGTTTGTGTTTATGTTTTGTGTCTGCGACATAACACGCGGCTACCACTTGGCGGTAATATAAGAGAAAACATTTTTGAATTGTCGCCAAATGCATAATTTGCCAAATATATGGCCCAGACGCCTCTATACACACCTACTCATTCATACAGCAAGAGTCTGGGTAACTATTCTGCTTCGCAAGATCATTTACCTATGTCATAAGCAAATTGAACTTTATTACATAGAAAGAGAGTTGAAAATTTTGAATTGATTTTTGAAGATACGTTGTCATGAGCAAGCCAAGTCATGCATGATGATAAAAGAAAGTAGGTTTGATAATTATGTATGTAGTAGTGCATTCATGAAACATTCATTACGTCATCATCACCTTGATTTATGTTGCAGACAGAAGTTAGAAAAGCTAGAAAGTTTTCAACCATCTGCGAAAACACTCAAACAAATACAGGTAAGTGATTTATGTGAGTAGTAACCTAGTCTGGAAAAGCAAAAATATGGTAAGTAGGTATGTACTAAACGCCTTTAAGTGTTAGAGGGGCTGTAAAGTACCACACAAAAATAACGAGCAAATATTGTTCATGTCAACAATAGTACACAACCGAGACAAGAGAAGAGTTGAATAAAACAAGTTCATTGTCTTTATTTAAACAGTCTTTTAATACAGTTGATTGTGCCGAGTACATCGCTACAGCTACATCAAAACGCAAGCTATATTTCAAAACAAATCCATTATAGCCATAACATTCGACATGAAGATATACACATAATTCTTCAGAAGCTTCTGATACTAGTAAACATAGTAAATCACTCGCAATCTCACGCATTAACTATTCAAATAAAATATGATTCCCAAAAATCAATCATAGGCCGCTCAATAATTTTATTACGTATAGATAAGACGGTATTAGCATAATACAGTAAAGCAATGACGTCAAACACCCAAGGGAATCCTCAAAAGAAATGGGTCAGCTTTCCACTTTCGTCGATCTTACGTCAAACATCAATCCGTAATAAACTCTGACAAATTGTAGCTGCAGCTACCAAAATTTCTTCCAACAGATTCTGAGCCTTACGTCAGATGAAAGAAGTGTGGTAACGTTGAGAGACAGCTAAAAAACATTTTAAAATGCAGTCTTTTAAAGAAGTTTGCACTAATCGTTATGGGTTCCGAAGTCCTTGAATGCAAAACGAGTGAATTGTAGGTCACCCCGATTTCTTTTCAGGGTTATTATAAAAGCAACCGTACTTGTATATGTATATGCGACTGCGTGCGTGTTCCGAATAGTTGATTCTTGGAAAAGTTCTGCTACTCTATTTTGATCGGCTTTAATAAACTAGAGTGACGTGTAAATAAATTACAACAAGAAACAGAAATAGATGAATAAAAATAGTTATTATTAATCGACGAGAAATAATGTAATCACAGTTTTAATAAATTTCTAATCATAGATAGATAATGGGGAAGAACTAAGTATTTGTGACATTGGAAATAAAATGAATCATTCACTTTATTGATATCATAAAAAGTGTAATAATTAGATTAAGTAAATTGAAGCTATAGGTAATCTTCCAATATGTTTTACGCTTCACCTACCTAGGTGTATTATTTTTCTTGTATTATTATATTTTAATATACATCGTTTATATTATTTTAAGAATCAACCATCCCTAAAGATCAAATTCCACCTAATCGGAGGGATTTACAAAACATGGTCAGAATTGTATAATGTTGGCGATGGTATTGTCAAACTGTGACTCCATCCCTCATTGGTGGTCCCCAAAAATCCTTTCTACTCATTATTATGATCCAAGCGTACCCTGTGTAGTAATAAAGAGATCAGAATTAACATTTTATCATCTTAATATTCTAGTTCGGGGAATATAATAATCTATTATTTATGGCTAATTAGCCGACTATTGCCGATCTAATCTGTGTCATACTGAACAATAGCTAGGCGTGTCTCATGTTTTTGCGATAAAGTACGACCGACATAATAAATCCCCTTATCGGCTGGTCTGGTTTATATTTAGGTATAATAAAAATATCCTGGGCTTCTATTTCCAGAATGCAGTAGCTGCAATGATTTAAGCCCTTTATGAGATTTGTAACGAGCTTGTTTTGATGACTTGCATCTTACAATTAATTTTGGAATACAGTTCAGGAAAGCTGAAACTTTGATAGTATGTTTATTTTAACAGTCCAATCTTCGTTCTTTATTTTATAGTTTTGCAATTAATTTTACAAATTGTTGAGCTATGATTGTATTGTGCTTCAATGTATGATTTGGAAGGGTGCGACATTCTGCGTTAGACTCATAATTATAGTATGTCAAATTTCCTCAATTGATATAATAAATGTTTATTAAATCAAATGTATCTAATGTTAATTTAGGGATCGTCTTAATAAATTTGTAATAACCATAGGTACTTGTACTTTTATTGTCTACAAATTACTGCATATACACTGTCGTTACTAAGATTACGTTGAAATGTTTGCACATGGTAGACTTAAACAATTGCGTAGACATTCAATTGGCGTTGATGTGTCTTAAATCTATTAGTAGCAATCGGAATCTTTGATGTAGAATCAATCTTTGTGAAGCTAAAACATCGTTCGGTATCTAAAACTGAATTAGAAGCCAGACGAACTGCCAATTTAACTACTACTATTTCAGTATCTACGGAATACGTAACCACAGAATGAAGATAGCCAGTAGTAAAATATAGGGGATTTACACGAGCGCCGTTCTTCAGGTGACCTTGTTAATGGAAACTTTATATTAGAAAAACAGTGCGGTTACACAACTATGAACAAAAAGCCAAACAACTATGAACCAAATGTCTGACAAGGCACCTCCGCCGGGTCCTGACAGGAGGGGTAGACCCAAAAAAGTGTGGCTTGAGGTCGTGAGGCATGACAGGCGTGATAATAAACTGATCACAATGGATGCCCAAGAACAGGCGACGTGAGGAGTCGTATCAGGATAGCGGATCGTGATTAAAACTAAAAGATGATGAAGAATATTTTGCTCGGCAGCGCGCGGTTAATTTCAACACGCTCCGATCTACCTTAGCATTGACCCCTAAAAGTAAATACACTTATTATGTCGAGCCCCTGGCTACATTGACACTGTAGTGACGTAACTCTTATCTCGGCTGTCTGTAAGTAGGTACGTGTGTCTTTTGTTGCTAAGGTCATATGATAATTGTAAAAATATATACGACCGAGTGGTATTATCACCGGTTGCCAACCCAGTTAAAGAATTGAGATTTAATTTTACTATATGTACACTGCTATATTAATAGACTTACAAGTTTTACTGGCTTGGCAACAGTTGGGTTTAATTATCTTTAATAGCTGTCGCATAGTAATGTACATTAACCCATTAATAGAATTAATAGTTAGGTGAGATAATAAGGACCGTGACCTTCTATTTGGGTAGCGAGTAAATTAAAATTTATAAATCCGACATTTTGTCTTTTGTCTTTGACAACTCTATGAGTATTTTATCTACAGCATTTTGTAATGTGTTATGACGAGATCACCTGGGCAAGCGAATGCTGTCGCCCAAGAACACCCATGGATATTTAATTTTCAATTTTATCTCGTTACTGGCTAAACACCTGCTTGCATCAATATATTTTAGAAGACTAGGTAATATGATATATCGGGGTTTGTTTTATGAAACTAAATGTTGGCTCTGAGCTAAATTAAGCGAAATTGTAACTGTTATTGCATTATTGGTTGTATGTATTTGTTTACTATTTCATTAATTCAAGCCTTGAGTTAGCAAAACCAGACGACTGTCAAGACACCTACTACTTTCAAACTTTGAGAGATCCTATCACTTGTAGTCACTTTTAGGTAAATACTAAAAACAATATATTCGCAATACTGTTTCATCAGAACGAGAGTCAACAACTCCTAATCTTTATCAGCTAGCAACAGCTTTCCTGAAATGTGTAATACTTAAAAATCACCATTGTTTATTAAAACATTATCAATATATACTTCGACAGACGTCACGTCTGACGAAATTACGGCCATTGTCTCACAGGGTGTTTCAACGAATTGTGTGAACAGCTGTATACTTCCGTGAAGGTTAAAAGCGGATAATTTCAAGCAAACTATCCTACTGTGCTTGATTTCGAAAGATTTCCTTTTGATAAAAATAATACTGCAACAATATGAAGCGGAAATAGTAATCAAATATTTTGTACGATTGTGACAAATAATAATAAAGTTAACAATGATACTTTGGTGTACCTTGCAAATAAATACAATAAATAAAAGGAAAATAAAATCTATATCGGTCGTATAATAAATGTAACGTTGAATAGGCATTTAACAATTGACAACATTTCAAAATTTCTAAGCCCTAAAATAAAAAATACCATTTCTTTGTTTTCTTCTCCTGATATCGAGAATATATCAAAATATTTTTTATATTGCTTATTTACTGAGAAAAAAATTATAACTGAAAACTGAAAAATGACGTCATACTTACTGAAGAATGAAATATTTCCTTTGCCTATACCTTCTCCATTGCTAAAACTGATAATATCTGTGAATTAACTGTCATGTGTCTTCAGTGACATTTGTAAAAATAATTCCTCGTACTCATTACAATTCTCATAAATTCTCATTTATAATCGTTTACAACAAAGAAACTATTGCGTATGTGCCAATGAAGGATCCGAAATATTGTTGTGTCCCTATCTGCACGAACAATTCTATTTCTGCTCCGGAGAAATCCTTTTTTTCATTGCCAGTGTCTACGAAGTAAGAATGGTGCAATGCATTAGTTATTAAGAAATTAACTGTTCTCTGCGTGTTTTGTACTTAGAAAATTAATGAAGACGGTGAAAGGACGGGTCAAATTGAAAGCTAGATTGCCATCGTAGATTCATAGGTGTATAATTATTAAAATTCAATAAATAAGCTTCACATAGGTAGGTACTTAGTTATTTATTTACACAAGGTTAATAAAAAATATGAAACATTTTACATCTTTTATTTTGCACTCTATACTTTTTTGAAACATATAATTTTTCCAAAATACCTAAGCAGCATCTATTATTTTTTTAACACAGAGCTCATCATAGTCAGCCAGAACTTATGTATCAGCACTGGACGGTACACAAATGGACATCTCGCTTTAATTCTACGTATCCCACCGCAGTGTCTACGTAGGCTTCCCGCAAAGCAAGTAATGCTTTAGCACTACGTAGTTCAGCAACGTTGTAGCAGTCGTTCTCTTGCATGAACTCCAGTAACATTAGATAGTTTACTCTTGGCAAGTTTCTACTATCAGCAACTTGAAATCCGTCGGAAACTTTCATTTTATTTAAATAGTATGGGAAAAAGGGAGGTTATAATTCTATGACAGACAGATGCAAGACATACAATGAAATTGTGAATAGTTGTCAATGTAACTTTTATTGACGGTTTTTTTAATAGGTAAAGGAACTAACTGTATTCCTCAGTAAGCACAGAGTATATTGTATCTCAGTAAGTATGACGTAATTTGGCGCTTACGTCTGTTTAGAATACGAAGGATTAAAATATGTTTTTTAGGTATATTATAAACATAATTTCGAAAAAACAAAAAATATGGGTCGCTTTATTTTATATCTACTTTCATATAAAACAATAATATAGACATGCAAAAATTATGAAATGTTGTCAATTGCGGTTAAGAACATACAGGCGCACAAATTGTTTCTTTAATTTTTCTTCTATTGATACTCATATACAATGTGTTTCATATTAAAGGTAGAATCGACTAAAGAAATTTTACAAATTTGTACACTTTGATGTGTCATTGGCTTATCTCTCTAGATTCATTCTGGCAGATATTTGTTTATTAATTTAAATCATAATTAGTAGCAGGCAGGTAGTTAGCTTTTAGCTAATGAAAGTTATAAAACAACTCTATTGCGGAAAGGAATTAGTTTACAAATCTTTCCATGAATAAATAAAGAGGATGAAGTCACAGTACTTCAAACACATTTAGACGTTCTCATTTATTAGCTGTCTTGTTTAAAACAAGCGAGAACAGATGAAGCCGAACTTTACCAAATCAAACGGTTGTTGAGAACCAGATCCGACCCGATGTTTCCTGGAAACTGTTCGAGTTGGCAAAACTGGGTTTATCGCGTCTTGGAATCGGCCTGTCTACATGTCTGTCGAAAGTGAAAGTAGACTGAACAAAATCTTATTGAAGTGTTTTGGGAGCCGATTTAAAAGTTGTAAAATTATGATTTTTATTCTGGCACGACATAATTTGTTAGCACGAGTGATAATCTGTTTATGTTTCCTATTTATAAGTAGGTAGTGTAAAAATATTATTTAGCTTTGAATCAAAGAAACCATTTCCATTTCATTCAGTACCTATTATCGTTATTTTAAGAGACAGATTAAGGAAACGAAACCAAAATGTCACTGTCATCATCATTATTAATATACTTTATTTGTCCTCTGCTATCAAAATGCTGTTCTTTTTTATCTTACAGTGAATGTTGTACATACTAGCAAATTGCATAAAGAACTATAGTAACCACCATGTTTACCCTGTGTTGACCATAATTTATTAATTTATGATGACATTTCCTACGCAAAATGCAATTTTATTGATAATTAGTACAATCCAAACAAAGGATTAAAGGAGAATAAACATTTGATAAATGTTTTCCACGTCCTTTACAATTCCGTTCAATGTCTTCAATGACAAGAAAATAAGTAATAACTATGCCAGTATAGCAAAAAGCCCACGTGTAGGCAATAATGTCAATAATTGTTAGCACGCTGAGATGAGAATACTCAATTACTCTGTGTACTACCTACTTATTGTTTATTTCTGGTTTGAAATGCGCTGTGTAATATTTTCTAAATGACATCAATTAAAAAATTATGACACTCATCGCTTGGAAGCATTTACTTATTTTCCGTATTTTTCTCCTTCTCATTCTATTTGACTACATACTTTTTGTTCAATTGGTTAAGTTGATGAAAACTTAATTTTTATTACTTAGTAATGGTGCCTCAGCGACCTAAAATGGGTATTGGCCGAATACAAGCCTATCCGATACAAAAGTTAGTATACTTTGAAACTAATCATCACTATAAAATAATACCATGATGTTTTTATATTCCATATACCTAACCGATTTGATTTTGGAAAATATTTTGTAGAATTATTGAAAGTATCTGGCTCAGAAAAACATAACGGAGATTGTAAAAACTCGCCACCCAACAGATGTCTGCAAAAACCATTCTTATACAACACATTAAAAAGCAAAAACAAGATCTTTTTATAAATTCAAATGTTTAGTTAACACTAATACATACATTAAACCCGTAACTCCTTACAAATGACCTGCATAAATTGGGACAAAATATGAATGTCAATAGGATCACGTTTGATTTTCACGTGCCTGAAAGTGTTATCGATATATAAATAAACTCGAAGATATAAACCTTCTCGAATCTATTATAACTGTAAATTCACTTTACATATGCTGAATAACAGAGGTTATATAAGATATTTGTTACAAAGATTTGATGTTGTTCATTTAAGTGTGATAGGACAGATAGGATGCGTATGATTTTCCCTGTCTCAGCCGTAGTAATAAAATAATTGCATAATTTCTATACTTATGTTAAGATCTGACGGCTGGTTCAGTCTCATTTCCATTTTAATTTTATTTCATACTGGCACAGTATGATGGCTTAACTTGGCCTTACAACGGACGCGATGGCATGGCATCACTTCCGTCGGATCTGCTGCCGTACTAGCCCGCAAGATCCTTTCCGCTTCGTTTGAAGCATTCCATATGGGAGGACGGAGGAAACACATGCTCCGGCACGAGTTCCACTTCTTAGTGTTTGTGTGTTTAGTACTTTTATCATAATATTGATGTTGATGTGATGATTGTCTGATGAATTATCATCAATATCAATAATACCTAGTTTTTTTACCAATAATTGTACATATTCATAAGCCTGCAATACAATAAAACTTATAAAGAGTTTTCTTTCTTGGGTCTTTCTAGAAAATGATGTGGAAATAACTAGGTGTGTTTGAAAAATCGTCCGATTCTTGACGTAATCAAATTATTTATAAAACTAACCTGTCTCTGTCTCCCAATAGAAATAGGTGCGAGATGAAAGCCACCTACGTTGTTTATACGAATCAATTATAGATAGAAATGAAAGATGTCTATGACGCTATGCTTATTTCAGCGGAACTGTCGTTTCAGACTGTTTGGCTAACGGTCTAAATCAATTGGAGGTATCGTAAAAGCACGTCTCGTTTTAATATACGACGCAATAAAAAAGAACGTTCTTGAATATTACTCTGTCTGGTCTTTACTGACTCCAGGACATATTTCAATTTTTTTTCGCGTCTCGCGCGTTCCTCGAAATTGTAACATACATTTTGCTGTCATCTTTTTAGTATTGAGGACGTTATTTATGTTAATAAATTGTTCAGCGTTGAATAGGTAACACATAACTGATCTTAGTTATAATGAATACAATGGCTAGATTTTAAAACAAGATCGATGTACTGTCGACCTTGAGTGACATTTACTTATGCTCTTCTAGACACAATAATAACTTCAGAGGCCAATCAATTACATTTAATTATTCAATTTGTTCCGATTACTTTTAACAGATTACCTAAATGAATTGTGTAACTGCGCATCTAGCTACCGGGACTAATGTCACATCAATTGGTATACGAATACTAATGCTACGTTGCACAATATTTAATTGTTGGCATTAAAGAAACTCGCTCCTATAATCTACTCTTAAAGTTATGAAATCTGCTCCAAACCGGTACCAAAGAAAGCTAGTTTACGGAACACCTACTAACTCCTTGTTCAAGGAAGAGAAATCAATGCGATAGTTGACTGTCACTTATAGAATCTATCAATAGCTTATACCTACATAATTGCTACTAGCGCAATGCAATGTTGTCTTTATTTTACTTGTTCGTATCCTCAATTAATTTTAATTGATTTATATTATGTTATGCTTCTGCGAAATCATTTTCTGTTACATTTATTACTTTAATACACACAATGTTAAACATGTTAGTTTGAGAATAATATAGGGCCTTATTCACGTTGAATAAGGAAACACTTTCGAATAGTTGCTTAAAAATGTGAATATCCACAATTTTTGAGGTAAAATCAGTTTTTCTGGTTCTCCGGATTAAGGGTTGCGAAGATCAGTTGACAGTCGCTTCATTATAATAAGTAGACTCACTAAATCATGTGAAGCAGTGACCAGCAAAAAAAAAATTAAATTCTTGGGCGAGTTTGCCCCTAACCTATCGTGGCTACGGTCCGAGCGTCGTACCCCGGGCGCAACCGGGAATCACACACTGAGATGAGATGAAGAATCAAATAATCTTGCAAATATTATAATCATACACTCTACGTTTGAATCATCAATTTTCAAATTATATGCGCTAATGTAGTCGTTCCACAAATACTTATTGATCATCGGTATCTATTTCCCACTTCATATCTTTGGAAACGTTATAAATAAAATAAAACTCTTCAGACAGCGTGTCTGCTGCTTACACCAAGTTTGTTTACAAAGTGGATGGTACTCCCGATTTATCCATATCATTACCATTTTCATATTGAGTGATTCAGAGCCCACATCACGTTTCACAACGATTGAGATGTGTTCAATATTTTATAATAAGACGTGTAACTTCCGTGAGAAATTTAATGCGTAATTCCTTTGTAGGTAGGATGTTTAAAATATTCTCTATAAGACATTTTTTCTTTAAGTAAGTATTCGATACATTGATAGCACTAGACTATAAACTATTGAAACCGGATTACGTTACGTGGGCATCATAATGTCTATCCATTCCAGCACCGCCAGGTTCCAGAGTGGGAAAGGTAGGTTCAAAAAGGCTTGTTTATACACTTATCGCATTCGTGGAAGTCATTTATAAATGTATACATACAAATATATATTGTAATCTTGTGGCTTATAATGAAGCCGTCCCGTAACGAGAATGAGTATACCTGTCGCATTCAAACAAAAGCGCGCACAGCGTGTGTCGAAGGGAGGGACACTCCGGTTCGGTCGTAACGCCCGCTTCAAATTAGGCCCTCTGATCGTTGTTCTTCATACGATGCGATTTAATGCTCTTGAGCTTTAGAATTCAACAATGACTGATTGATTAATTAAATCGTTAACGTATTGCGTTGTAATGATATTTGCATTGAAAAAAGGCTTCTTATCCTTATTTTGTTCGTGACCTTAGGATATACTCATGGACAGAACCAAACACAAGAAACGACAAGGATTCAATATATCAAAGTAATGGGCATGACGCAAACTGCAAGTTGCAACCCAATTTTGTTTACGATAATCGCTAAATTCGATTAAGGAATCGAATTGAGTATCGATAGTCAATATCGATGTGGAGTGTTTGCGAGTTTGTTCACCTGCGTTTGATTTGGGTTCAACGGACTATAATAAAACGCATTCGTTAATTTTGTCCCGTTCGACTGTATGCACTATTTGTGGACGAAGCTAATCGTGTCAAGTGTCTGGTTGTTTTCCCATTTTGTTTTTCATGTATACTCGTACATATAGGTACATACAGCCAGTCTATAGCTGTTCATATAGTCATCCCATAGCTTTCTAAAGGTCAATGTCATTATTTGCCTAGTTCATCATACTCATTTCAAAGGTTAAGAGAACTTTTTGAGCATCTTGTGCTCCAGTCTTATGATATTTCTTATTTTATGTTCCTCAGTCTTCAGTTCAGCTCTGATTCTCAATTTTTGTCAATTATGTTTATTGGTCACACTATACAATTATATAATTTGTTGATTTGATTTGGTCTCAGATCTTCTAACAGGATGTTATGTTTAGGTTTTTAAATGTATCCTTTATTAACTTCTTACGTTGTCCTTCATTGATGTCAATGAACCTTCTCATCAGAATGTAAATTTATAATTAACTGCGCAGATTGGAAAAAAGGCGATGTTTGACTGCATTAAAAATCAGTAAGATGTTAATTTCAATTATTTTTATTTAATTTGTTACTTTCCAAATCTTAGGAACGTGAATAATTAAAGAAAGCGTTATATTTTCACGTGGTCTTGTTTAATATTGCGCAATAATTTACGTTTCATTGCGGTATTTTGTTTGTGCAGATCTTTCGAAGAATGGACATCTTTTGCCAGATCCATTATCCTTGATAGCATATTGCACTTGCACGTTCATCAACAACGTATTTTAGAAGCATTTCAAACTGACGTCATTATTCGGCCCCACCCTCATATGCGATTCAATTTACGTACCTACCAGTTCCGCCATAATATTGTAATATACTCCTATAACAATAAGGCATCTCTGCCCTAAATATTATTCTATATGCCGTATTGTTCTTAAACTGTCACTGGTGTGAATAACAGAAAGTAAGTAAAACCGTACTTTTTTGTTTTCGCTGGTAGAATGAATGGCGCCGGCTCGTAGGTGCAGTGGTCAAACAATTTTTTTACACCCGACCATTCTCAATTGGCTGAGGTTATGTAGTTCGCTTTCTAGGAATATTCTTCAGAAGTTACACAGAGACTCACAGCCTAATCTTGCAGTGGGCTCTCTCTTCTCGTCTGACTGGATAACGTTAGAAGACCGAGAGTGAACCGTTGTTGAAAACGAAGAAGAAGGCAACTTTACATAGCGGCCACTAAACGGACTTTAACTGTTTTATTCTATACTGTTATCCTTCTCACAGTGTTCCAGTTCCACTAAAAGTTTCATGCTGTTATATAACGGCTACAATAACTCACCCACCCATTAGGCCGCTACAACTATTGCTACACCCAACAAATGTCAGGATTGACGTCAGAGGGGGCGCTCTATGCTCTAAATATAAATGAATACCGCCGTTTTACTTCACACCTATGCAACTGACTATAGTAAAAGGTACGCATCTGTATGCACAAAGGTTTCAGTTAATAGTTGACAGGATTTATAGAACTTGTCTAAAGATTTTCATGACAGATTTGTCCATAATCACAGATTTACTCTGTACTGTTTAACTGTTATTGATACCATCTGGTGTTCATACTCTGTCTCCATTATTAAGATAGTGTCTCTTATATTACTCACTTAGTTCAGTTGGATATTTATTTAGTGCACTTTGACTATTCTGATGAGGAGATGCTAGTTCTTATAAACCGATTGAGTCAAAGCTCTCTTTAGCTGTTAGCTCTACTGGTACCTTAAGCTGATAATCCATTTCCATGATTAACAATGACTACAAGTTGTTTATGTGTAATTAACAATATTGATGCCATATCGCGCCCATCCCATTAGCAACAAAGGTCGAAAGCATTTCGTGTCGGTTACATTTCACTCTGCTAAGGTCACAAGGATGACCTTTCAACGAACGACCTCTTAGTTATTGAAGTGCGAATTTCGCATGACTGTTATGTATGTTACGATGACATGCAAGAAGGTGAATGTTTGGCGCAGTGCTACATGAAAAGGTATATCATTTAAGAATTAATTTTTATGTGACTTTAAATTTGATACCTACAAAATTTATCAGTCTGCTCTTCTGCTACTTATCACATAAACTCATCAAAAATCAATTCCTTAATTTCTAGTAAAAAGAACACGATTTTTTTATTTTCTAACTTACAAAACTAGTTTGCTGTTTTACAAGAATTGTTTTTTCCTGCACACGTCCTATTTACTAGAAGAAAATAAGTAATACAGATCGAACATGTGGCTGTACAGTTTACGTTAGGAACCATTTATAAATCCCACGTATGTTTCTATTTCTCAGAAACCGTGAGCAAACACCCTAACACATAATGTTTACGGAAAATCCAAAAAGTGATAAAAAAAATTAACTTTGCAGTACACCTTGCTCATTGGGATAAATAAAAAGATTTTCTTTGGTTTACCTTCTTTTTTCTCACGATATGTATACCGAGGTAAGCACTTATCATCAGGTGACCCATATGTTCATTTGTCTTTTTGTTTCATACAAAAATGTTTTTAGCAAAATGTAACTGCTGTTTCTAGCAAAATGTAGTCAACACTTGACCAATAAGACTTGGATGCAGAGGATTGGTTTCAAGCTACACAAATACCGAGGCAAGTGGCGCCATCTTATCGAGGAACAAAACTAATTTTTCGGTTGATGAGACATCGGAATAAACAAGAGAAAAAAAAATAGTTAAAAAATTTCAGGCCCAAATTGACACTACAAATAAAAGTCTAAATGCATTCATTTTGTAAACAACAAATTGCAGTGAACAACAAAACATCTAAAACAAGCTTTCAAAACAAACGATCGATCAACGCGTTTCGTAACACCACAAGATTAGATTGCATTGGATGCGTTCTATAAAAACCCCACGAAAATAGACCACTGGGTATTTTGTAGGGCGCTCTTGACGTCAATGGCAGCTTGTAAGCAGCCCTTTGTACCACGTGTGTTCCAATTCGACCGATTGTAGTGATGCGAGGAGTTAGGTTGAGTAAAACGAGTTTACTTACTACGTCTACTAAAAATCGCATCTGATTGAAAAAATATGTCAACTAGAGTTCATTTGCATACATGTTAAAAGCAAGTGAATTTGAGTTAATAATGAAGAAGTCAGCTTAATCGTTAAGAAGGATTAGCCTGATTTTAGCCTAAGTAGGTATGAAATAGAGAATCCGCACGAGTTTTAATTGTTTTCTTAGCTACATTGGTAAATGTTGCACGCAACTGTAATACACTTTCTTCTAAGCAATAGTGCGTTACGACGGCTATCGCTTGACACTATAAATGCAGAGTGTAAGAGATTTAGTTGATAACTAAAAGAATAGCTTGAGTAAGTTTGCAAAATGACTCAAGTCGTTAAGTTTGAGTCAGCAGTCTCATCACTAATTATAGCTACCCATGTTTATAAACCAATAGACAGCTTGATGCCACCTCTTTTGATGTCAAGTACGCTTTGGGGAGATTACCTAACAAACCTCTTTTATTCTGGTCACCCACAAAGCTTTGTTTACAAGATAGTTTTACCAGTTCTTATCAAGCTAGATACAACGCACGTTCACCCGAATTTTGCGCGTACAAAATTTTTATGACGTCAACGGTAAACTTTTGAAACGTTTTAAAAGACTGGATTTTCCATGCATTTCCAAAGGATTTATTTAGACATTTTGTTTCAAATGTATCCTATGATCCTCAAGTATCTTACCATGCCAGAAAACATTTCAGTCAGTTTTTGTAACAATACATGAGTGTTTTATGAATATAAACCAGGCATAAAATAAAACAAGTTTAACACAACCACTACTCTCTATTAATCCAATTTCTCTATAAACTAGGTAAAAGTATCATGGACATGCAAACAAAGTCACGGTACAATTAACGATGTTGGCGTAACCGCGAAATTTAATCGTCTGGAAACTTCTTATTAATTGCGCACGCGTTTATTCGGGGTCGCGGATTAAATCTGTCTTCAAAAACTTCAGTTTGCGTATTTTGGACGTCCGCCACACGTTGCTGTCGCATGTGCGATCCTCGAACCCGGGTTTGCGTTGCGCGTTTGCATCGGAATCAGCTGAATTGCATCGCGCCACGACTTAATTGCAACCCAGCAAAGTTCAAAATAGCGTGCTCTCCTGCTCAATAAAAGACCCAGTCTTCTACCTGGTCGGATCCGTTTTTACAGATATCGAGGTCCGCCTTTTTTGCCGTGGACCGTTTTGCTGACGGTTCATTTTGAAATATTACACTTAGGAAACTTGATACAAAAAGTATCATTAGAAACAAAATGTATCTATCTATCAACAAGGACGAACATATTTGATTTATTGATGGATCCATTTGGACGCCAAAAAACGTGTCCGCATTCATTACGCTAATGGTAATGAAGAGCAGGATATGTATTTTTAGAACAAGTTTTACATCCGGTAATTATTCTACTTGTCAACACCTGAGATCTCTAATTTATAAATAAGGGGCTTACAGAAGATGCAACAGATGAAGCAGAAATAAAAAATAGAGAAAAAGATTTTCAATTGTATTCAACCAACTTGCAACAGTTATTTGATATTACATGCATGTCATAATGAATCAACAGCTGTTGAGATGAGTATACTCTCCTTAAGAGTAATGGACTTAAAGAGTAATGATAGTAGCTGTCTTCGTAAAGGTGGATGGAGTTCGCTGTAAGTCTGCGCAGTGTCTGCCGTCATACTCTGGGGCGCAATAGCGAAATGTGTTCCTGAATCACGAACCAATATGGCTGCATTGTAAAAATAGTTCCCCAGTAACTTTTGCAGGTTTTTCATTGGGTGAGGATAGAATATCAACGGACGTTGAAAGCAGTTAATCAACGTCTGTTAGCGTTCACCTTACCTAATTGTGTTTGTTTTAGTATTATCTAGATCAGACTAGCTGGAAAAACTAGCTTTTGCTCCGAAGAAACATACATTGGGTATAGAAAAGCAGACGAGTGTGATTTTGTTATTGGCTCCTTTTTTGTTTAGTGTGATTTCTAATTTCAAAACATTGGATATTTTGCTATAAGAAAAAAACATTGTTATATTATTAATTTATTCCACTCTTAATTTTTGACATGCTTAATGGTATATATTACATTTTAGTAAAGGAACGTGTTTACATTTAAAATTTATTTTTGTCAACAACAAATGAATTGAAAAACATGATAAAAAGTTATGCAAATAAATGCCATGTTTGCACAAATGTTATAAACAAATAAATACCTTTGCCAATCTCTTATCAAATCAAACCATCTGACAATAACAAATAAATTTGTTGATGATTCAAACCTTTTAAGAATCAGTAATATCCAATTTGATCACAACAATTAGATAATAAACATATAATGTGAATTATGTGCATGTACAGTGGCCAGCACATCAAGTTACTACAATCTGTCAAAGCACGATGCCCAAAAATGGCCATAGCACGCCCATAAAAAAGATTTTGGTTAAAAATTATGTTTTTAATTATTTTTAATGGGCAACATATTCGTTTTGCCCCTAAAGTCCAGAATAATTTATCACACTAAATAAGTTTTGAATTGACCCCACTAACACAGGAATCATTATTTTCCTGGAAGTGCAGAGCCGAGTTGCCATTTAAGAGCCAAACGTCAATTAAATCGATTCTTATCGATTATAATACGCACCGCAACTCAAGGGGGCGGATTTTTAATGATCTAAATAAAATAACCTAAGGACGCGTTATTTTCTTTATTTATTCAAAATATAACAATTAATAACAGCTCATAATTTCCCAAAATCTCAACATGCCAAAAGTCAATAGCAGCCTAACTGCTGTGTTTTTTTCAGTGAGTGAGGGTACCGGAGACTCAGCGGGGGTTTACCATACTTGAGAAATAGGGGAGGTTACCGTCTTTCGCGCTTTTTTATACAGATTCCTTGCTTCACGCTTGCGGGCCAGTATGGCAATGCCAACGGATAGGATACCATGAGGATACTTCATCCGTTGACTACCGTTGGCTACCATTTTGTTTACCACCAGGCTGAATGGAGTCAATAAAAATAAAAAATAAATAAATAGCCCAGGACACCAATTAGGTACCTACACAACAAACAATATTAATGTATTTTTTTTAATTTTGAAACAATCGATATTGATTACTGTTTCATTTATTCAATAGGTATCGATTGTTATATTTGCAGTGGCAACCCCACTTACTTATTATTATTTATCTATGCCACTTACAATACGTCAAACGTCATTTTACGTAAATTCACGTTAGCTCTCGAGTTTTGAACTTTTGAAATTGAGTATAATATTTTTATTAAGTAAAACAACGAATTGGAATAAAAATGGACTCCGGTGATTGATCTAATACTGAAGACCTTGGCTTGAACATGGATTCCGTTCCCGCCTACTCCGCAACCACTCGCCCGCCATTATCGCTGAGGTGCAAAATCTCATTTAAAAAATGGATTAATTCAGTGGTAAATAATTATCGTAATATCTTTTGATTGTTTAACAATTTACAGTGGACAATATGATTGTATTATATGGGCTTTTTCATTGCAACAGGTATTAACAAGCGACGACATTAAAGTATTAAGGTATTAACAAGAATAAAATTATTCTTGCTGGACAGCAACTTGGAGTGAAATAAGACAGCCTACTTCTGCAGATCAACAAAGTGCACCAATTGTTGGTCATACACATGTGTGCATCTCCTGTGGACGGTAGCTTTTACGAAGAAGATCACACACATTGACAAATACCACACCTCGTGTGGATGGTATGGTATTAGAAAAGATATTACTCGTCAAATTGCACCTCGTGAGGTAAGTTTTTGACTTTATTAAGGTTGCATTTATTTGTGTTGATAAATCTGATCGGTGTTGATCTTGATCAACAGTAATAATACAGGTTGTGCAGCAATACAACAATACTGTTGCAGTTGTATTGTAGGCCGTCAAACTGTGGGATGCTGTGCCCACGTCTTGTCGGTGATCTGGTATTTGGGATGGGCTCGCCATGAAAGTAATATAGCAGTACCTTTTTTTTTTTTTTTTTGTTCACGCAGAGTGAATGCCGCCTTATGCACACCCGGCCGCTGGGAGACGACCAGGTAGTGTGGGGCTCTCCCCTGGATTGAGCCTCTGCTAATCAGAAGCCGTTCAAGGGCATACCCACTAAACACTCTGCGACTTTTTCCCGGCAAATCCAGGCTCGGGGTGGGAAAGCGGGAAATAGGACGAACCTCATCACCGCAGACCCACCCATGGACAGCGAGGCACGCCAGCACGGCCTCTTTCCGACGCCCGGGGCTTAAAGCCCCCAGAGCAGCTCCCACTGCCCTCCGACAAAGCCCTAACCGGGCGGCGCCCGCAACGCTGGATTGCGATACGGGCGTCGCGGGCATGGGCTCCTGCAGAAACTTTCCACAAACCCACACCCTGCTGGCTGCAGGGCAAGGTGGGGGAGAGTGCCTGCAGGCTTCCAAAAAAACTGCCCCACCAGATAGCCCCACGGCCGGCTACGCTGGATTGCGCAGTCGGTCGCTGGGCGGAGAGGTGGGGTTAGCCGGCCTTTGCCGCATCCACTGGCTGTGGGACGCAGCGCAGACCAGAAACTAAAGACCCCCACAAAAGATGTGGGGGGTGGCGCCCGAAGGCGCCCCACTCGGTGGGGCCCACGTCAAGGTGCGCCCAAAGTGGAGGAGATCCTCACAGGGCGCCGGACAGGGCCCCGGCCCAGACAGAGCTGGGCCTCAAAGTGCAGCTGTCAGCCGTCGGATAGCAATATGGCGATAAGCCAATTGCTACCCGCCGTTGCCCAGGGACACCAGGACCCCTCCGGTAGCAGTTCCAAACAGAAAGAAAATACTACCGGGGAGGCCACACGAGGAGGTCGCCGCACCGTAGTCCCCAATATAGCAGTACCTGCGCAATTTCTGGATGACGTCTTAATTTTTTATGACGATGAATAAAGAACGTTTTTTAAATGAAATTCCGACTTTTACTTATCTGATGATTACCTCACAACAATAATTACATTATATACTATATTTTACGCATAAAATTATTGGTGTGCGCATTTCAGCCAAAACTATTCTGAGCTTTGGGCATTCCCCTTTCCTCAGTTGATATTGAACCAAACACGTTTGACATAAAAGTGAGGTTCGATTGAAGAAATTTGACAGATTGTAGTAACTTGATGTGCTGGCCACCGTACCTAACATTGATAACATCTGTAAAATAAGCGTAGTACGTCAAAAACGATAATAAAAATTACGTAATGCTTAGTTTTACTTATTTTCTTGTAATACTCGTAATCGTGTATGACGTAGTAAGCTTGTTTATTGTTCTAAGAAATAAATGGAAAATTACGTATTCCCAAAAATAATATGTCATTGATAAAACTGATATAATGTTGTGAAATATCAACATTATGAAACGAATGAATTTTTCCTAAACGATGTTTGTTTTGTCTCCGTGTCAATTGCAATTGTTGCGTGAGAATACACAATAGGTTATTTTTGCTTCTAATTGTATTATTGTTCTAAGTACATTAAATGTTTAAAAGCAAGAATCGTAAAAAAAACAAAATTATTTACTTTCATCGACTTTCCCATGGGAGTTAAATGTTAATCAAGAGTGTCAGCTAACTTCATATAAAATTGTATTACAATCGCTCCACCTGTAAATACAAACATACACACTCACACATTCACATACTCAAAAACTTTCGCCTTATACCTAACATTAGTGTGTTAACTTTAAGCGGTGCCACGTTCCACTCTGGTTGGTAATATCCTTGTTATAAGTCGTTTTTTTTTGGTAGATAGAGGTATTGTTATCCCCAATTAATTGGGGGTAACAACCACTAGATAACATACAAATAATTAATGAAACAACATTGTTTAAGCAATATCAGTGACGTACGAATACAATAACGTTAGACAGAGCCAACACTTACATTATAGACACACCTATACATTGTTTATCTATTTTCAGATTGCACGACCTACACAACTGTCGCCTATATCTATTTATATACGTTCTTATTGGGAAATCTGTCGTTGGTTACCCTGAAGGTCCAGAAATGCGTCATAGACGGCCAAGCTCTGGGTCAACCCCCGAGTGCTTGGGACAGAAATAGATCCAGTGTCCCGCCCTGTCAATCATTCTTGTAAACAGGAAAATAAGATTACCACAGCCATCTCTCCTTGAAGGAAGAATTGATAGCAAGATAGATTTTCTTCCGCTTTTAAATTAAAAGAAAAAATAAGAGTTACTATAACTTATGATCCTGATTTTCATTTTGTTTCTTCATAAACTTGTTCCATATTCCTTTCTTATTATCTCATACAATATCATCGTCAATTGTATAGAATACTGTTTTTTAAATTTTGTGGTCACTAATAATCATGTTAAAATTAAGCTTTTAATAACGACAAAGAGATTCTTATTACATTACATGTTCTATAAGTTATTTGTTGTATTGTAGTCATTATTTGTTCTGTAAAATGAAATCGTAGCCAGTTGGATAAATTAGAGATTATATATTATACCATTGTTATTAATAATTACTTCCTTGTTTACATATTATAGTTACATAACATCTATTTCAGTCGTGACTATGGAAAGGTGACATTAATTAGCTCTCAATCTTAAAATAGATAGAATCCCAGTAATTTTAGATTATGAGAACCAGAAAAGGGAAGAGAATACGTATTAGGTATTTTTATCTTCTTCCATCCTGTTACCATTCTATATATCGTTCTTAAAATTTACTCTCCAGAGATTAAGAAACAAAATTACAAAACGAAATTAAACTAAAAGTGATTGTACTACTTACCTCATTTCTTTGCGCTTGCAATATTTTTTATTAATGAAGATTGTGAGAAACTGCTCAATGAATGAATACAATCTACGTACCAGTACAATGAATTAGTAAGTGTGCGATGTTAGAAAAACGGGAAAAATTTTGGCAACAATTTCCCCGAAGCGTAGACGCAAGCCAATGACATCAAAGTTCAAGGTCATCCGTACCAAGGTCGCGAGTACTACGCCGACGTAGTCGCGATGTTTTCGTGCGAGTGCTGCAAACTTGTTCTTGTGTGACACAACTCCGGATAAAGTAACAAATCCGGAATTGAAGATGGATCTTAAATCAACATACTATTTATTGCAGGAGTCAGCGTTATAATCACGTCCAAATTCAATCTAACTGAAATCAGCGGAACTTTCTTAATCAATTGACACAGGTATGATTGTTTATATATAAAAAAAAAACTTAATATCGACTAATTTTAATAACATTCAGACAAGTGTAGTATGAACTTCTGAGTTCCATTCATTTGATGTACTTAAGAAAAACTCTGGAGAAGAAGCCTATATTGACACCTGCTTAACCAGTGAAGTTATTAACCTTGCGTCATTAACCTTATGCTATTTTCATTTTCATTGAAGGTGGTATCGATTCTAAAGATGCTGCAAATGAGTCTTTTTAGTTCCAACACAAATAGCAAAAAAAAAAACAAAAAAAAGGAAAAGATTTAAAACTTTCTCATGTATTCCGGAAATTTAAGGACACATCCCTAGTGTGGTATTGATCCGTCTATGTTTGTCTGCCCCCAGTAGATGATGAATATATTATGACGACCTGGTGGCTTATAACGAAGCCGTCCCCTAACGATAGAGACTATACCTGTCGCATCCAAACAAATGTGACGCACTACGCGTCAAAAAGGGAGGACAACTCTGATTCGGTCGTAACGTCTGGTTTGTTTTAGGTCTTCTGTTTCGTCACATAGTAATCAATGGTTCACAAATTGTGATTGTTAATATTTATTGCTGTCAGGCGTTTCTCAGTACTATTAAGTAGGTATTCTGTGACATTGATATAGTTAACTGCCATTTGTATGTAGGTAATGTTTTTAACTTTTTTTAAATTCACGTACAAAGGAACAAAAGAAAGTATAAGTGCGGAAAATGGAGTACAATTTACATTAACATTTTAATTGGTTTTGCAATCAAATTTCCTAGTTTCACTTTTAATATTTTTCGTACTAACCGTGTAAATTAATATTTTCCTTAAATTCTAGTTGTAGACATTCTTTAGGCTCACTTAAAGAAAAAAAAGTATTACTATGATGAACTAGGTTTACATTAGTGACTCCAATTTTAATAAACATAATAAATCATCTTTAAGCACCCAACATTTTAAGACACAAACCTGTAAATTGATTGCCTGAAACTGATTTACGGCTGACGAAGTAATTACTCTGGCTGGGATTTAAAAACATCCTATGTCTATGGTTGTTTAAATATCTCTTTTGAAGTCAGGCATAAAATATTATACTTAATATCTTAATTTTTTAAGAAGTTGTTCTGTGAACAAATTCACTATAAAGTATTTTAATGTTGTTCAAAATGTTTTGGTGATAATAGAGCAATGTTATACGACGTAGATAAGTGTAAAGTCAGCTGGAGCTGGATGCGAGAAGCCGAAGATCGATCAAAGTGGCGAACATTTTGGAGCAGCCTACATCCAGCAGTGGACTGCAATAGGTGAATGATAATGATGAAGTGTGAAGAATTCTGTTTAGATATTTTCAATACTAATTAGAACTTTGAAGTAAGTAATAAAAGGAGGAATAACCAATTTTCATCCAATCTATAAACAATAATATTTAAATCAATTCATTCCTTATCAATTCTCACACCGATCTACACATTGTGATGTGACTTGATATATATATATAACGAGAACTTTTTTAATCAGTATAACGTCTTTAAATAATACAAAACATTTGCAAATTACAAGCACCAATAAATATACAGAGTATTGTATACAGTGTCCTGTGGTTATGTGCAGGTGTGCAGTTTATTACGAAACAAAGCTGAGTTTTGCAACAAGAAAACAAGACAGTTCAGTTGATAAACTCCTTTCAAATTCTTTAGAGGAAGTGTCATTTAATTACATCTTCTTATTAAAATCAGCATGAAGCAGCAATATACGCTCTTTTCTGATATCCGTAAGCCATCTTAGATTGCTATATTTAACAGATGTTAAAATTTACACAGACGTCACCGAACTTACCGATTATGTCTCTCACGACAAAAGACGGATTTCACTACGTAAGGGTGCGAGTTGGTCGTCGTATGCTTTGCTTTCCAACTGAGCCCCGAATACTGCGCGTTGCTAATTACAGAAATACACCTCTTCAAATTTACGATTTAAGATTTGCAAGCTAAGGTGCAGTTTTCGTTGATGGAGACCCGTCTCAATGACATGACGGAGAAAATACGTGTCTAATTGCGTCTCGCTCGTCGCGTGACACCGTCTGACATTGTTGGATTCGACTGTTGGCACCACGCACCAGACTACAGCTACGTCACACGGTATTTAAAACAGGATATTTTCACATTTCCATTTAACTCATATCGACTTAGGACATAATTTCTACGTTGTTTCAAGTTGTCAAGGAAAATTGGAGCTTAAAATTAAAACTGTAATTAGAATATGTTTGCAAAACACATAATGAAGACATCAACAATAAATAAATACTTTTATTATACACACAACAATATAATGTAGGTACGTAATGAACGAATGTGTTTGTAACCAAGACAATGTAGGTATCTGATGTTGCTTCATATTGTCACCTATATCAGCATGGAAGCATTAAGGAGTACCTATGAAGGTACGTACTATACTTTATTTCTTTCCAACTGTTTCACGTAAATATCTCTGCTTGCTGTCATCCCGTCTTGCTTTTAAAATTCCATGAAATTCGTTTAACCTTTTTGGCTTTTGTCTTTTTTCTTAGGGAAAGAATATGAACCAAGCGTTCGCTCCAACCAAGCCGTCTTGAGCACATCTCCGTTCTTTGTTGGATCTGTGAGTTCCATTAAGCATAAATCTAAATCTAAAAGATCTCTTTAATTACAAAGACACTTTGAGCCATCGAAGTAAATAAGTAGCAAGTTGGTTACATAACCACAAAGTCTTGTATTTCTTACTACTGTTTGCGAATTCGTGTCCATCACATTATTCTCTATTCTCCACGGCATCGCTCGTTCTATATTTAAGCTTATTTCAATAGCTGAAGACGTAAAGAGACCACGAAATGCTTTCATGCTGCAATTAGTCGCAGTAATAAATGAATTTATGACTTTAAATGAGATATAACGACAGTCTGGTTCTATACAGAGCACATCACCGTGACCAAAGACAGCCATTGGTTTTAGTATTTTCCGCCTTTAGTTATGGAAAGTCAATAGAAATTGGTTTTGCAGGGAGGATCTGAATGTTTATATAACTTATTACTGACGGTGGCAATTTATAATGATATTGACATTTTAAATAGATGTATGTAGAGTAAGCGAACCTTTTGTTGAACGTATTCAACTCCACCTGATGAAATGAAGGGGAATCCCCTTTCGGTTTTATCTTTCTAACCTACCCTCGCAACTCTTAGACAAAGAATCCAGACCAAGATTTGGTTCCACGTTCGTAATAATTACATCAACGATGTTTCACAACTCGTCTCAACCTACGCCAATACAAGTTATTTTTTACGTAGTTGATGTCAATACAGTACATACAATACAATACATTTACGTCACCGTGACCTGAACCCAGCTGTGTATGGAAGCTGCGACGTCAGAGCGCCACAAACTTTTTTCATCCGCAAAAACATGGCAACTGCGCAAAAACGACGCAACAGTCACGCCCTCCAGCGAGCAGTATAAATAAAACGCTTTTCATCGCTGGTAGTCTTCCTGGTCACCTGATAGGCCAGCCTTGGCACACGACGATGGCCCGTGTGTTTTAAGTTATACGGCACAAAGCGACATTATATTAGGTACCAAGTACCAACCTTTCGGGCTGGAAGGGGCTTGTCCCGTTGTGTGTGGATATGGAGAGACGTCATTTGAAATATTGGTACGAGTATTGCTTATACAAGACGTCACGTGAATGATTAAAACTGGGAAATAACAAAACATAACGATTTAAAGATCTAAACAGGATAGATTTGAAATTTTATGTCGTAACTGGCCTTAGTGTTTTGGTATTTTGATACTATCATAACACGGAAAACGGACAATAGTATTGTTGTTATCGAATCAAAGAGCAACCAAATATTATAATATAGGTAGTATTAAAGGAACGAACATATCAGGACTTGGCCTTTCCTGTGGTCATTAACTTTGATAGTAATAATAATGAAAATTATCGACCACAGGGAAGATCCGATGATAATTATCTTTGTTATTGTTGGCACGCAGTAAATGGGACGCACCATAAAACTTCACTTGCATTTACGCACAAGTCTGCAGATACGAATTCCCCTCAAAACAAATAATTTGACGTTTGACGGCATCGACGTACATTCGAAAATACAATCTTCGAGAATTCACCAGGAAATGCGGTGCTGAGAGCAGGCGGTAATCTGGCGATGTAAACACAGTTTTACACTAGGAAGAGGTTCGAGAAGGTCGTACCGTGATAGACAAGCCAAACTGAACACACATAACATTGCAGACACTTGTGTTGTGTCATTTAGCGGTAAGTGTTGAGCGAAGGAATAATGCGAAATTTCCGCTCTGTCGTGTCAATCATCATCAATGATTATAAATTAACGCTAATATCTGGCGATTTGTTTGATCTGCTTAATAACTGCAACTTGTAGAAAAGTCACGAGGTAAAGAATGTTTTTTTGTTATTGAGTGTTCTTCGGGACTTGAGAGTTTCTCCTAAACTCCTACTTACCAGACCAGTCATAGGCAAAATGAAAAAAGGAAGGGCAACCTTAGAATCGCAAATAAATTTAACTCTACCTGGGTAAAAAAAAACCTAAAACATCGTCTGGACAGGGGCGCTAGGGCATTTTTCCAAGAATACGATACCGCCTTGCTAAAATTAATGTTGCTACGGTCTGTTATTCAACTCTGCTATTTTTGCAAAGTAGTTACTTCATATTATTATGATTGATTGATATCATTCGTTTTATTCAATCAGATATTAGAAGACGTAATTTTTAAGTTGAAATATATCTACGCAATTTCTGTTTTGTAACGGTCAGGCAACGTTTGACGTTATGTTTTTAAACTTTTGCGTTGCAATAAACGAAGTAAGTGCTATTGTATTTATATTTAAAAATCTCGCGTTTAGTAACGTTTGACGATACGAAAACATGGTTAAGCAGAATCTACTATCAAATTTTATAATTTATCCAAATGTGTCTTTTGACACTATCGAGATCAGTTCAAAAAAGATGAGTAAAAAATTAGAACTAGGGACACGATCCCTGGTCTAAATACCTATTACAATACAATTCCAATTCATTTAGTGAGAACTTGTGCGTGTCCCCGCTATATTAGTTGGAAACTTGAATGGAATGACCTATATTTCTTATAAATCGACCAAATTGTTAAGTTTATGAACATTTAGGTTACTCGGTCACTGAGTTGCGTCATAACAAGGACGGTAATATAGTATAATACGTTGCAGAATTAAAATTGAACGTCATAATTAGAGTCATTGGATATTGGACTCTAAGTCTTTGGGATAGAAAAGCGATTGTTAGCTCGTATAATGAAACTTGAGTGGTGGAAAATAAAAATATTCTTTACCAGGTAGGCGGGAGTGTCGTGACGAATTTGAGCGACCTCCTTCGTCAAATTGCGTAATGCTCTGGGTCAGACAGCGGTACAATGTAACTATTAATATTAATAAAACAATGGTCAATACAGACACGGTATTCAGAAAGTTTAAAAACGTATTCAAAAGGAATAATATTCAGGCATGGGTATTTTCAGTACTTATTATATAAAAACATATAAAAATAGTGTACGCATAAAAACATCGCAGACAGGAACTGTAAGTGTTCTTTTTTTGTTATCAATAAGAACTTTAAGTAAATACTTAAAACAACAAAAAACACTGGTGTAATTTATAACTTAATATTTACAAAATGATTATTCTAGATTTAAAGAAACTTGTACCTAACAAAGATCAGATTACGCAAGACTTCCGTTCGTTTACGACGTAGGTCTTTTTTGTTCAACCCAAAAAATAGTGGTTCTTTTAATTGTTCAATTAATGCCTTCTGGACAGCATCACCAGACAGAACTTACTGCGCATCGGAAAATTAAAAATAGTTCTCGTAAACATACGAGCTCTTTCGCCAGAATTGATTACACCCGTTACATTTTAATTGCCACAAAAGCAGGAAACCGTTATCTGGGTTTTTCGCACAGCATCTAAAATCTGTGAACGACGTTTCCTAACACAATTTGCTCAAATTTTGGAAACAACTACATTTATATTGGGGTACAGACTTTGACCCCCTTATTACAATACGGAGAATTAGCCATGGTGTAAAACGATGCTGTGACTGTGACCCATATAAAAGTCACAAATGAAAGTGACGACATAAGTTGTACACCAAGACTAACTAAAACCACCTTTTCCTATTGTTTTTTTTATGTGATAGGTAGCAGGGTGACGGTTCATGTCGGATAGTAAATAATAATGAGATTTTTTAAAGTTATACCTATATATAATTTTGTTCCACGAAATATTTATCTATCTAATCGATTTCTAGAAAAAAAATAGGCAACACCTGCGTTCGATAGTGAATGTTCTGTATAAAGCTGATAATAAAATTACCATAATGTTCGGAATCCGCAATCTAAGTTTGGATGTAATATTTTTAAAAGTTTGCAATCTGCTAACATGTCCTTTGAGTAGTAAAGAAAAAAAACAAAAATATTTTTTTACTCAATACATTATAGACGTTAAATGTATTTTAAACCAGACAAACAAGCAGGAGTTCTATGTTGATTTATAAACAACAATAACAACAAAATAAAAAACGGCCTTTCATCCAAAACAACACGCAGCGACTGTTAGGCTATTGCCGTAATTAATTCTAATTACGATGGATGTGACGAAGGAGCTGCAATTAACGCAATTGCAAATTATAAAAACAAAACTATTTGCACAAATTAGCGTCTGTGTCCTGTCGGTTGTTAAAATTGTCCACACATGTGACTGGCAACGTGACTGCGATGCAAAATAATTGATTCATAAAAAGAAAAGTAAGTTTTCATTACACTTGTACCACTGTACCTACATATTTATCTTCTCTATTGTGTCTTCTTATACGCAATGCTCATTGATTCAGAACGAATAGTTATTTAATCAATCTATAACATCGTTTTCTTATTTTAGTGTTTTGTATCGCTTATTCAGTCGTCTGTGTATCACTCCCCTCTTAACCTTAATAATAAAAAATAATACAAATTTGGTATCTTAATATTGTCCTAAACTTAAATGAAATGTTTTAGTTTGGGTTCTGGTTTTATCTCTTCAAGATGCTAATAAATTAAAAAAAGTTATTATTCATATTAAGGATAACAATAATTTCTTTGAAGATAAAGTAAATCTACAAAACTTACAGCAAAACAACAAGGAATTTATGTATTATTTGCGTGTTCTTCAAAATTAAGAAATAGATACACAAAACCAGTTGCTTCGTTCTTGTAGATTTTACTGTTGGACATAAAACGTGCTCATTTCCACACAGGGTTTAACAAACTTAAGCTCTTGTTTGCTGGATATTTTGGGTTCACTCGGAAAGGTCTCAGTTTTCTTTGTACTGTCTTTATGTTCCGTGTTTATATGGAATTCTGGTTGGTTGCCAACGTTTTTCTCACTATTTACAATCGTCTGGTTTGCAATCAATTCATTGTTTGATTTTTTACCTTAATTACTCTCTTCCGGTATTTAACTTTGTCATTATTGAAGGTGTCGTAATTCTTTAAACTCCATTGTGCGTCCAAAATGTGTTTGCAAATAGCACATGATACCTACTGATTTATGTTCTAGATAATCAAATCAATCTTAAAAAATCTAAAGAAACGGTTGCGTGTCATAGACAGATACTCTATTAGACGGTTTAGGATACACAATGGCTTCAAATAAATATTTTAGTGCAAAAGAAGTATCAGATGTATGGTGGTAATGAGGCGCACTTGTTTACCTGTAGGATAACGTCAGATCAAAGGCGAAAATAGAAGTTAATATTCCAGTTTGGCTTCAGCTGGTGAAATTATGCTAAATGATGTCGTCAAATCGTCTGCCAAATGAATCCGGATGGAGTTATTACTGCGGGACAAATGAACGTAATGACTTCATAAATGTGATGTTGCTGCTTAGGTATTTTGTGAACTATTGACAGATATGTAGGTACGTCACGAGGGTTTGGTAAGGTGCCAGGCCGCCATAATCTCGTACTGAGCTAAAAATCAAAAGTTGAGAAAAACTAATCATGTTTTGTAAATACGATACAATTGTTTTTTGTTGTGACTCATGTGTTATTGTTTGTAGAATGGCCAATAGACGGCACTGAAGCACAAAAGATATTATTTTAATTGTTGGTGTTTAATAAGTTAATCTCAAAGTCTGATGTATATCTCTTAGTTAGGAGACTTTAAAAGAAAGTGATTCCATCATAAGTACGAGTAGGTATACGTAAGTAAGTTTAAACTCATAGGCAAAGGAAAGTCAGTCATTAGTACTGACGTTTCGTATAAACTGTATGTCAGTTGGGTTTCCTATGTTTAGACTGTATTTTCTCATACACAAACAATTAAGACATGTTTTATTTAGTTGTGTGTTTATGTTTTCATTGATGAATCATCTATGTTTTGTTGGTCAGAAGAAACAGATCTTTTTTATTATTAGAGACGAGGCAAACGAGCAACTAGACGTGCTTGCTTTACCATAAGGTTAACAGATCACTGCCGCCCATATTATTTTCTGATGAATACTGTTGAAAATTGTAGCCTTATACATGCTATAAATCCAAATGAACTCTCTCCAAAGGACAAATTTTTCAGTTACGCTATAAACCGTGTAATAGCCGTAGTATAGCCAGCATGCGTTTCAATTAAAGCTGATAGCAGTAATTGACAATACTGGTACAAATACTCATGTCATTCATCCGACTCTGAACTAGCTGTTAGTTAACCTTGAACTTCAAAACAATTCCCTGGGAAACAGTTTTCAGTCTATTTTCGTTGACAAATTAATGTTACAATCTTCATTTTAATGATCACAGTAATGACTTATGTCAGGTCAATTGGAGAAATTCTCATTATTTGCAACATGACAATATCCACAATTCCACACGGCCTCGAGTTCAGAATCTATTTTTGTGTAACAACATCTATGTAGTACCACTGTGTTACCCAACTGTTATGTAACTTCCTAATTTAGAATCTAGTGTTTTCAAAACGACAACTAATTGCACAAGACTGCATCCATCACAGAGTCAACAACCCAGAAAGGTGGTAACCTCTGTATTGTAGTAGCAATGGATATTGGTAAACCAGATATTACCAGTTACGTGGTTGTGTACGAAATGGTTCAGATGGTGTTATGCGAGAATACAACAGGACAGGAATAGAGGTTTGTTTTGTATTTCTCGCCTCGTGTTCTGTGTTACCCAAAACATCCTCTGGTTAGCAACTCTTGTTACTGTCATTTATGATACTATTGGCCATTCTGACATAAGAGCAATACGTAATTTACGTAAGTAAGTACTCAGCAACAAGTTCATGCCCTTTGCTTATTAGAACCGTTCAAATACTTCATTTATAATTTCAAAATAACTCTTAGAGCTAATACAAAAAAGCGAGACAGGACCTGTCTGGTGCGGTTGTGGTTGTTTTTGTATATTCGTTTAAAAAGGTACGAATTCCGGAAATCACGTTAAACACACGAATGTAAATAAACGGAACACAAAATTTAACAAAAAATCTTAAAAATAAGTATGTAAATATTGACTATAAGTGCATATAAAAATAATGATCCACTTACCAACATGCGATAAGCTGGTGAGATCTGACTCTGAAATGAAAGAAAAAAATGTGTGAATACAATGCAATGAGTGCGTGCATAACAAAAGGCTTTCATTTCATTATGATCTATCTATTACTACTAGTTGTAATGATAAGTCTTTGATAAACACATCAATTAAAAGTCAAAAACGTTTTGTTTGTGGATACAATCATTTACAATAGCAGTTAAACTGTCGAAGTTTTCTGAAATAAAACGTGCTGTTAGTAAGTAGGTACGTGTAAAATACACCATTGAACCTATAAGTGTAATTTAGTCACAAGAGCTAATGCAAAACATGCATTATGTTATGATATCTAAATCTAAAAAGCGTAATGAAATATAATATTCTACAAAATACGCTATAAACCTTATAAAATAATTAGATCTACCAAATTAAGTAACTAGCGTTTACTAACGCATAATTTGTCATATTTACACTAACATCACAATTAGTTAAACCAATTAGACCATATACTTCGCAGTTAACTGTTCTAGAAGTGACATTTTCACAAAAGGGAACAACAGCGTGATCTATAACAAGTTGGCTTATAAGGACGTATTAATGGCCATCGTTTGCGTATTTGATATATTCTCACGGTTTCCTTATTTCATTCTCTTCCGCCATTATTGGTATTCTACTGTTATTGTCCGCTTTGTTATCTATATCATTATTTTTAATTGAACTTCTTATACACATAGAAGGTACTTGAGAAGTTTTAGTGATTTTGTTTTCATAAACAATAGTTGACATTTTAATTAATGGCGTAGCTATATAGTTAGAAATATTTGAATAAAACAATTTGCTAGATAAAGGCATATATTATCCTACCGTATCTTTTAATCAAGTAATAAATTCATTAAAAAAATGTTTTGTAGTTTTCAACTCATTGTTAATTTCAAAATATATTATTGGGTTGAATAAAATACGCATTAATCTCGTATTTAGGTTAAACAGTTTTCGTAATACATAGATTGTCGAAATCGAATCATGTTTGTGACGCAGATGCGTACAACAAAAACCAGTTATGTTCGTAATTTGGACACACTGTTTGTGGACAAAAGGCCGTTTATGACGTGCGAGATAATTCCGTTCAAAACACATAGATTGTAACTAACAATATTATGTGCATGAAGCAACAACAAGTTCAAAACAGTTTGCATCATTTCATTCTCTGAACTTTAGATAACGTGATAAACAGATAGATGCCTATGGCGAAAAAATCAACAGGAAATCATAACAACTTTAAGAGCTCCTTAGATACCTAAAATTTTGATGTCCTGTTTATTTGAAAGCAATGAAAATGTCTGTTTATTTGTAGTCATAAAAGTCCCAAAAGGTGATATGTACTGATTTGGTTAAATAGAATGTAACGGAAATGTTTTAAATTGGTAGAATAATACATTTTTTAAAGAAAAAGCCTATTTTGAAAATAACTACAATCCGCATTAAAATAAAACTCATCAAATACAATAATACATCTCGTGACCGAGATGCGACACTGACCCGAGAAGACGTCAAACTTTCGGTAAACATGATAAAAATAAAGAGCACAATCGAGTTAAAATAGTTATTATGATCTGCAGGGGGTCAGATACGTTATCAGAAAATGTAATTATAGTTAATCTATTGACACTAGGCTAACCCTGTTACTTTCTTAAACAACAGATTGACACTCAGTTAAATGGGGTTATTTAGACCGATGAAAAAACTAAACAATATAAGGTAACAAACGACAATGGCAATGGGTTTTGTAAGAGTCTAAAGTAATCAACATTTTAAGATCTCCTTGCAAGCATCCTATGATGTTTTTATAACAGTTTTTATTTATTCATACGTCATAAAATAATACTCGTAATATTAATGATGTCGAAACAAGTTTTATCTCTTCCTGAGACCAATTATGACGTTTTTGAATGTGATGGGTTAGCTTTTCCTGAACTATAAAATACCTTATGTTGCAATGGTCCCGACCGACACACGATCCATTTAGAAATTAGAAAGAAGTTAATAGGAAAAACATCACTGATTTACCTACTTACTCAACATTTATCAAACATGGTGTAAGTACTTAACAATAGATTATTTTAGTTACATGTTTTCTTGCACTGCAAAGTCGCGTGATTCGCAACCTTCATGCAAATCTTGCTACTGAGCATAGTTGCTTGTGCAACGTTTTTTAAGAATGACTTTTCAATCATTTAAAGGGTTCAAGGGGCACAGCTAGCAACTATGCCTTTACTCTACAGTTTCGGTTCTTGAGTACTACAGAATCACTAAAAGTATTACATACTTATATGAGAATGATCTTATCTTGTGATTATCGGACGTACCTAATTGGATTTTTTTTATTACTAAAGTTACAAACAAGAAAAATCTAACAATCGTGTGTTGCATGCGTGTATTTCGCCAGTTTTTTTTATGATATAGGGCAGACAACCAGACGGATCACCTGATAGTAAGCGATTACCGCCGCCCATGGACACCAGAGGAGACACAAGTGCGCTGCCGACCTTTAAAAAACTAGTCTACATCTTCTAAGTGTTACATAATTATAATCTGTGGTATTAGGTAGGTACTCTTTCGCCTACCTGATCGAATATGTAACAGAGGTCAACTATTTTTCACCGGATGAGTTTCATCATTCGCTTGCCAAAATTTTGCCTTAGGATCTCATCACCCCAGCCCATCTCTTTAGTGTTAACGTCACAGCACAAACAAGATTCTTATCAGCCCCCAGTGGAATACACCAGACCTCGGGCACAGTTCCTTGATAGGCGATAAGCTATGAATAGACCGATTGTATGCAATTTGTGCCGCTCTTTCGTCACGGTGAGACTTCGCTGGTTGGGTAAGAGTAATGAGGAGGTAATTAATAAACACAAAGAAAATGACGAAGACACGAAGCATTGTATAAGTATTATTGTATTCTAATAAATATTGCTGAAATATATACGTTTTGTGGAAAGAATTGGCTGCAGAAGTTTTTCCAGATGGTTATGAATGACTTAGAAACAAATATAGTCGAATACAGTAAAAAATTAAAAGTACATACTAAATTACCTATATTATTGGGAAGAATAGCAATGAAACCATAATTTGTGATAATTGTGTGCCTTACTTTTTAGATAAGAGGATTGGGGATTAATTTATATAAGGCCATGCTCATTTATTTCACATTGTAGACGGCCATAGGTCGAATTACCCCCAGCAGTCCTAAAATAGCGCTTGTATTTTCATAGGCACGGTCCAAGGTCCAAAAATGGTAACTTGACAATGACGTCGTCGTTAAAAAATATAATATCATTAGGTAATAGATATATCTAAGTCCTAAGCGAATGAGTAACGACTTTTATCAGACTATTTTTAATATTTCATCGGTAATTACCCGGCGCCAACACTCAATATCAGTTCAACAGCGTCTAATATTAGAAATTATGAGTGGATAAGAAATTAATTGAAATAATATTCATATCAGAAAACATACTTGTAGATTATGATTTCTATCTACGTAATAGTTTTGCGCAGTAGGTTATAACTAGTGTTCGGAAATCCGGACGCATATTACTTACCTATCACCTAAAGTGATTTAACACCTAAAGTGAAGTGATGACTTGATTTCTATGATGGAGGCCTTTGCCCTGCAATGAGACAGTGTAATCATGGGCTGATACTTCACATTTTTTACTTATGAAGAAATTACACATACTTATTTAGGTAGCTTAGCTTCATAGGTCTCGGGCATACCTATACGATGCTAATTTAACTCCTTACTTTTTATGGTTGATTACAAAAACACTTTATTAGTAAAACGATTATAAACCTATCCACTTGCGACACGTTCCGTACAATTCAGTTAATCAGTAGTTAGTTAGGGGTAAGCCGGGGTAACATGATACAGCGGATTTTACGAATTGAAGTTGTTATACGTAAGTATTTTTATCATTATCATAAATTAGCCTACCATCCAATCTACCTACTGCGGACAGAAGAAGACGCCTACACTATTCTTCTTCACGCCATTTTAAGGTACCCCGTCTTCCTCCATTTTCGTTGCAAATTGGATACTGTTAGTTTGCGAAACAGATGTGTGGGAGTGTGTAATTTTTCTTTTTTTAAGTCTTCATGTCCCCAAATCACCTCACAGCGTAAATTATTTCAATAAACGAAAAGTAGGTAGTGAATATAAATAATATATTTACAACAACTGATTCATATGTACATGACAGCATCAGTTTTATACTTAAACTAATTATAGACCCCGATTTCTAATAAAGGTCAAAGTCTGGTAATTGAGGCAAAACAAGGTAATGTTTTGCCCCAATTACCAGACTCCCCAAATCCTGAGTCATGGTATAAACGTACCCCGGGCTCCAAAGCGAGCGCTTTGGACGCACCTGGGAACTACACACAAAGTTGAGAGATGTAATGTTTGCTGTAATTAAAGTTGTACCTCTATGTCTTCTTGCCCCACTTACCCCACTTGATAATGCTAATGTACTTCTGAACATTGAACTTCGCTAACTTTCCTACACACCGGCGACATTCAGCTCGCTCGTGTGACTTCAAAGACGTTATCATAAAGTCGTATAAATTAATGAGGTCACAATAAAATTTGCCCAGCCTTCAGATCGGACAAGAACAATCTTAATTATCGAGTTACTGGGGTTATTAAACATAGTTATTGCAAACGAGTTGTGACGTTTTATGAAAAAAAAAAGCTTATCTATGCAGATATATATTATATTGAATAGTAGGTAAAGTTACATATTGCCGTTCGGACTCTTGATGAATAATAGATACGATGTATGGGATGTTTAATCTTACGAGGTTCGCCCTACAGCCTTGCAAAGCTATAAAATAATAATAATATAACAAATATATAAAAAAATAAAATAAAGGTTTGGGCCAGTACCTTATTTTACGGACTGCCATTGGTTCGAGGTATTTGATAGATTTATACCTCAAATCGATCAAGTTCATTTGGTCCAATATTCATAGAATATATTTTTGACGTATTGTAAATCGACGATATGTAAAGTAAATTGTTATGTCTGTCTAAAACTTTGTAATGTATTCTGATTATCATTCGCCATAGCAACTTACTCCCCCTTTTTCTTTCGTAATAATAAAACAAAGGGTGAGGACATTTTGAAATAGTAAATAATACTTTGTCAGACGTTAGTAACAAAAAGACCACCCTCGTATTTAAAATTCGTTGTTGTCGGTATGCGGGTCTTTTTTATCAAAAACTAATTAACGACCCATAGTAGGTATCATGTTTCCGACCAGCATCCTCCACAAAACCAAATGACAGTGATAGTCTAATGAGAATAAAAAAAGTAAAGTAGGTAATTAATGTTACCTTTATCAAACGAGAGAGGATGTTGAAACTGCTCCATTCTTCTAGAAATAGGTAACAAGTTTACATTACGGCCAAATTATGTCTCTTTAATAGCTTACCTACTGGGATAATTAGTACATTACCAACCAATGTAAAAATATGTACCCGAATGACGCGCGTGAGTACGCGAATTTATTCAAAATGTGAGAAAATTCTTCAAACGACTCTCACCTTAATGACAACACATTTGGTTCAATATCAATTGAAGAAATTTGACAGTCTGTAGTAACCCGACGTGTGTCCTGTCTGTATAGAAAACGTGAGGCTGTAGGTAGAACATTTTAAATAGTGCGCAATTGCGACTTCACATTAAGACTCAGTATTTATACGAATCAATTACAAAAACGTTGGCTTTAGGTCCAATAATTTAACTATGTTATTGCGATTATAAATCTTCTGGAAAGTATCAATCAACTGCTTGATTTGTTTTACCGATGTGGAGCTAATTCTCCGGAAAATTCGAGAGAAAGAAGTGAAATATATTTTTTTTATTGCATACTGTTTCGTGACTCGACTCAAAGTACGAGTATATGCAGTACTTTCTAGTTATAGTCGCCCTACGGTTATTTGGCTCCCGGCAAAAGAAAAAAATCTGCTTTGCATACAAAGTGGAAGCGGTTACATGATTTTCCCATTTTGTATGAAAAGTCGATGAATTTTCAAAAGTAGTAGAACAAACCTTGTTTAGGACGATTGGTAGAAGAGATGGTTAACGGGATGTAAATGTTTACCGATACACCCTGTATGTAGGCACGAATAAGTAGATATGTAATAAGTATGGTACAGCCACACATCAACGTATACAAAACTGCAAAAATTCTTCAATCGAGTATCATCTTACTCTCATACAAATAAGATTGAATATCAATTGATGAAATTAGACAGTTTGTGGTAACCTGAGGTGTGGCTGACTGTACCATGAATTGTTTTTCGTATTTAACCCTTTTTCTATTCTTTTCTTTTTATTGCCTACTCATAAGTTTATTAAACTTAACAAAAAAAACACTCAGCAATCTGAACTGGATTAATATTTAACGAGAAATGGCTAGACGTCTGTGCGTGCCACGTAAGGTGCAATGAACGGGGTTTCACCAAATGGCCAATCTGATAGGATACCAGGAAAGTATTGAATCAACGTGACTATTATGGTGTATAGAAATGGCTATGGCAAAAACCAATGAGTGTTAAGAAGTTATTTTGCGATAGTTTGCATTCATCATAATTTGTGAAAATTCGTGACGAGACGGCTCGAACGGAGTGATACCACGGCCTCAAGAAGCAGCTTGCGCTGTGTTTCGCAAAGTGTGTGAGGGTACCGGAGGCTCAATAAGGGGGAAAGGAGGTTAAAAGGTTCGCTGTGCATTTGTGACTACGCTGGTATTGCAGGTGTCTATGGGCGGCGGCACCGCTTACCTACCATCAGGATGATCCGACTGCTCGTCAGCTACATAATAAAAAGTGTCAAGGACACCTTTTCCATTACTTTGACATTTCCAGTTTATGTTATTTAAGTCCATAGCCTGCTAATAGCCTCGCTTGATCACGGTTGGATATTCAGATCATCCGTTGGATCTGATAAAAGGATGAAAGAAAGACGATGTGTCAATAAGTCGTTGTTAAGTCAAGCGTCACTGACTGTTTCAATAAAGAAGGACCAACTACAGATTTTTGGTATCATCCCATAGTGATAGTAGCTTAAAAACATTAGTTGAGGTTGACAGGAGACCGAGATGTACCTATAGCGGAATTAAAACTAAGCCTACATCAAACGTTTGGTGGAAACAGGCTGATAATGGTTGTCATAAAGAAGATTAGGTCATGTGATGTCAATTTTGAAAGACAAATAGCGACGAGTTTTATTGTAATACTAAAAATAGACGCACCCAGGGGGGTTATTAAACTCGAGCATTGTCATAAACTTGGTTAAATAAATACCATTAACACACAAAAATAAATTAAGGTTTATTGAGAAGATTAATATCATTCACAAACAAAACACTGGTAAATATAATTTAACCGACAAACAGACACGTGCTAGTAAAATACAATATTTGAGGATTAGATCTTCGTTTACATACCGTAAGATGCGAAAAATACCTACAAGGCTTTATGAAAAATGTTTGTGTTTGTTTTCACGTGATTTTAATTTGTCTTTTTCCTAACTGTACCTACTGTAATACTATCTATTATACCTATCCTAGGGCTGCCAGAAACTGAACACTATTAAACTAATCGAATGACTACTACACCGAGCGGTCTCAATCTCAACATAATTATATCGGTTCGCGAAAAAATTCTGTAAAAAATAAAAAGTGCTCCAATTCCCAAAGTGTGTGTAGTGATTCATCAGGGTCCAATTCTCCAGGATTCTGAAACAGCGCCTGGATTGTGTTTCGCCGAGTGAGTGGGGGCACCGGAGGCCCAATCGGTGGGAAAGAAAGGGGGTTGATGGTTGGCAGCGCACTTTTCACTCCATTGGTGTGTTGCAGGTGTCTATGAGCGGCGGCAATCGCTTAGCATTAGGTGATCCGTATGCTCGTCTGCGACCTATCACATAAAAAAAACCTTCAATGTAACAAAAACTCAGTTCGTAATGAGTCAGGGTTATGTTTTATTTTACACACAGATGATGATGATAATATAAAAAATATGGAAATATGTGGGAAATATTTTCTTCCCATATCGGGTAGATGGTCTTGAAATTTTCCCGTTTATCTAAGGAGATCGTCAGCCCTAAATAGTAAGTAATTACTAGTTAACAGCATACCATGTGACTTGTCGGCGCCGTGATAAGGTTTCCAGTAACCGCAAACACTGTCAGCAAAGAGGGTCACCTGTATACGTTACAGTAGACGATTATACGAGTACCAGGTACTACTGTGTGGGGTGCGAGTGAGATGAAAAGATACGCAGAGAATGCGTGATTGACTAACTAGTAACTAACTAACTCTGACAACTGTTGGAGTCCTTGAGTGGAGACCGCGACTCGGTAAGCGTAGTGTTGGACGCCCTGCGACAAGATGGGATGATGACATTCGAAGGCTGGCTGGTGTGGGCTGGATGAGAGTGGCCGAAAATCGGGAGCGGTGGCGTGCATTAGGGGAGACCTATGTCCAGCAGTAGACGAGTGTGGGTTGCTGATGATGATGATGATGAACTAACTAACGTCTAAATCAAGGGAGGTGCCACACCGCTTCAAAATTAAGACCACCCATTGAATTTTCTTAGCAACCTGAGCTCTTCTGACCCTTTCCATCATGTAATGCGGAACTAATGGGTATCGAGTGCCACGAAAAAAATTTGATGAGTAAGTATTTGATTTCCTGTTTTTAAGAAACCTTACCCAGCTGTAGTCGTAAAAACCAAAACTATAAAAAGAAATAATACTTACATAGATTTTGAAGATGTGGTTGCCATCTTGCCATGATGTATTTTTTTATGCAGGTTGTTATTTTCGTCAGTGCATTTGATAATTTTTGAGAATAGCCTGTATTCAGAAGTCAGCCTACCTATTTATTCAGGAAAGTATTGCAATATTCGTATCTATCACGCTAACACCACGTGTGTGTGATACAATGTCACAAAGAAACCCTGAGTAGAAACTCTCCCATGGCAGGCTTCAAATTCATTCCGTATTGCTCATCATTGGAGATTGGAAAATGTTAAACGACTTTGTATTTTTCCTCCTTTTGAAACATTATCCTCCGCCGAGATCGTCTACGTCATGGTAATGCAATATCTTCATTGACGTCATATTTTTGACCACATAACGTAAAGCGGAGATTTTGATACGAACATTTTTTTTCTCGACGATACCAAAATCTTTTAGGCGATTTTTGGGATTTACCTACCAAGTAAGCAATCAAGTTTGTTTCGCAGCTGTTATGCAATATTGATTTTCGGTGTAGGTAAGAGGAAAATCAACTCAGTTACCTAAGACTACATCTGATACCTTCCCTTTGGATTCTTGTTTATAAATTGTTTATCAAGTCATGTGTAGATAGTCGTGAAGAGAATTATGGCAAAGTTCAATCGCTTGTCTCATTGATAGTAAATTTCCGTAGATAGTGATAACTTCTTGAACGCATCCGGGGACATAGGTACCTACTCCAACATGATGCGTATCAAACATTCATAATTCCATTGTTTTATCAATTTTATAAACAACATTGTTGCCATAAAGCAAAATCTTATATCAATAGTTCATCAATGAAACGTTTGGTAGTGAATAGAGAGTTTGAGGGAAAGAGATGGCGCCTACTTGGAGAACTCCAGCTATGATGTCAGGAGGTTAAAAATGAAATCTGTCTATTAGAATGGACATCATTCAACAAATTGTGACCCAATGCAGCCAATCTGTAAGCAGTGAGCTACCTACTATATGGCGACAAATCCTAGCAGTTGTTGTTACACGCAACTGATCGAGCCATGATCACCAGTATCAGTACTCTGACCAGATTGCACGACCATGAAGAAAAAAAACCAACCGAGAAACTACCAGCATAAAAAGATACGTTTTACTTCAGGTTTAGGAGTATAATTCTCTAGGCAATTTTTACACAAACAAAAGATAAAATCTGAATCGAGAAAGAATAAGATAAGGAGTCGGAAACAGCTAGACAAATTATTGAGATAACATCTTTCTACAATTTAGAGATATGATAATTGCTTTGTTCCCAGACATTGTCCACAATATGCGTACAGAAGTAAAATGAGCATTCTGCGATTACTTCACAAAGGAAAACTACGCTTTATATTGCATAATATTAATAAAGTTATGTAAAAGAATTTCATTTTCCATTCCACAGAGCCATATCATTTCTGCTCAGCGAATTACATCCACAACAATTACATGGCATGCATATAACATGATCTATTTTAACGATACCTAAGTTATGTCATCTACAATATACTAAGTACCATGTTCTTACTTAATATGTAAGTCATGTTTATTTATGTGGATTCTATGTAAACCATAATGTAGGTATGTTTAAAGACATTCCTATGGCTTGATGGATTTCAAAGTGTCCCATTTCGTCGAAACGAACTATTTAACTAATTCCACTGTGCTAATTGTAACAGTTTTGTATTATATTACGTTTCTGTAGAAAATCCTTGTTTGTACCTTTACCTTGAGTTCTTGTTTTCGTCTCATGCGATATTAGTTTTTGTTTCCAGGGTTATGGCATTTGTTTATTTGAAGAGATTTTTTGTATTTTATGCAAATGTCATAGTTCATTACATTCTAAGTACGTATACGATCAGTTTTATAATATTCATCACTATCAGAGTTTTTTCGTGCAAATTGAACCAATTAAATGTTGAGTAAAACGTTTTATCAAAATAATGATTGAATTGCATCTGCTACCGACCGACACATCTTGATTACACTTATTGGTCGGGATTTATGTAATTAATACAATAAATACCTGCATCCGGTGGGTTTTACTGCTCAACTCATTATAGCATATTATACTCATAAACATAATTATACAATTTACTATGTTTATGTGTAGGTACCTAATAGTTATGTAGAAGTGTTATACCTATTTCTTAACGACTGTTTTGCTGCACGTTTCTGAATACGATTACACAAACAAACAATAATATTTGTTTATTTTCTGTCCTGATGTGGAAAAAGTTAATCATTCATTTTCAAAACAATTTATTGCAACAAAATTTACATTGAACGTTTTCAGGCGTTATCCTCTAAGTTGGAGTGACTAACATCTATACATAAGTAGTAAGAAAATATTGAATACAAAATAAAACAATAAGCGACATAAATTGTAGATATCGTTTCATTGAATCTTAAAAATGACACATCCTTACAAACTGCTTTACATCAGCAAAAACACCAAGTTTCCGATCATTACAATAACAATGGTGTTATCACGACAAAAAGAATCATAAAGCACAAAAACCAACGCGAAACCATAATGGAAATCTCGATTACATCACCATCAGCGTCACGAGACGTCTCGATGGGATATGGACCAGGTGAGCAATCGATTCTTACGATGAATGAAATAGTGACCATTGACTCATATATAGCAAGACTTGCGTCGGTAGTGACGTGGACATCTACAAGGCATATGCGGCTCATCGATAAAGGTGAACAAGTTTATTTTTATGCTTTTTTAATGGATGGCGGCGAAATTGGCGGCGAGGATATAAAAGGCGGTCGGACTGAAAGTGTCCGATGTCCAAAAGTACAAGTAACTTTCCATTTAAGAAGAGCTATCTTGGTCTGAAGTCTGAACGCATTCTTTTGGTAATTTTGTGTATCAGTTACGTCGCTTGTTAAAACCTTGTTTTGATGAAAAGTCTATCATTAGATAAGTAGTAATGAACAAACAGTGATTATTGTTTGCAGGTGCCTTGTTAAAATACCTATATCTTCTATCTAAGAAAAACTAGTCTCGAGTAAGTCATATGACTGAATATTAATTAATAGACAACTAACATGATATAGTAAAATCAGGTGATGTATAACATCAACGTACCAATAGCATCTAAATAATGGCCTTTTGAGTGACATAATGGGCAAACCACTATTAATAAAATCGAGCCATCACGACTATACAATTGCCAGTCTTTAAGTGGGAACCGTTGGTGATATCATCGGAGACTTTAATTAGGTACTATACAATTAATAAAGAATCAGTCTCGGTAACTTATCAAGAGAGAAACTGACCTAGGTCGTCATACAGATAACGGTTGCTGTGAAGAAGTAGGCTTGGGAACAGGTGACGTAACAGTAATGGATAAACTCCCGGAATCGACTTACTTTAGATACCTCCCTATTTAGTTATTTTCAAGGAAACATACATACTACATTTAAATATGTTGTAGGTCACACTCTATAGGTATATAAGTTTCGGGGAAACGTTGGTTGAGTTAGTAACTCGGAATTACTAACTGTTTATTATTCTTGACTGTATTTTTGCACAGCATTCATAGGTTTGAATCAACTAAATAGGCTTCTCCTAGAGACTTAAAGTGAGTTGTTACAAAATACGAAATTTACTTAGAATATAGCTGATTTTGACTGAGTGAAAATAGTTCTGTTTTGTATTTAGACGTATATCATCATTCCATTTACATTTATCATATTCTACGCTAGTAGGCGTCTGTTACCATATTTCCCAGAAATAAACTTTATTACAAATACCTTTGCTACAAGTTGTAATCTTTTCTATAGTATTTCTCTTTTGTACGCTAAAGGATATTCAAAGACTTATCAATATGCTAAAAAGGTTTCGCTCTAGAATTTGTCGCAGTCATAATATTGCCCAAAACCAAATAAGAACGTAAAATCAAATACAGAAAACGAAACAAAACTAGAATAGCTAGCAATTACGTGCACGTGGACTGCAGACAGTGTTATGATATGGAGAATAAACGTGATACGTATGATTCATTATTATGGGACACGAGCTGAATATTGTTCTGGAGCACACCAGCTGTTCTAACGTTAGAACAAGTTACTAAACAACGTATTTAAGGACATTACTGCAGTCATCGTCATTCCCATAAATTTTATGAACGCTTTTATAATTGACATGCGTTCTCCCTAAGCGGATATTCTTCTTTCTATAAAGGGTACCTACGCTTGGACTTGGACCAATATCCTAAATTTAGGCTAGTACTTATTCTCTATGTAATTTACTAGTGCTACTCCATTATAGACTAGTATTCTATTTGCGTTGGACAATGATCGAGAATTTGGTAAGTTTATTAATAACTAACATAGAAGAAGGTCTGACTTTTGCAACCTTACGACAGGGAATCCTGATCAAGTGGTTCATTCATTAGGATCTCTACATCACATGATTAGGGATCCAAAAACCGAGGCATAGGAGAATAAGGATGCTGAAATTCATTCAAAAAGATTTCTTGTATTTTCTTTTCTAAATTCAATGCTTATTTTTTTTTAAAGACGATGCTAATCATAAGAATGCTGGTTTTAATAACAGGAATCAAGCGTATACTGTGCCGACAAAGTACTACATAGGTACATGTACGTTTAATGACTAGACCGCAAACTAAACATAGCCGGCCTACGTACATGGCGGAACCAGATCTGCTGGATGCAATGACCTGGTGAAGGCTGCAAGTGTCGTTTACCGGGTGTATCTGTGAACATTTACATCCCTTTAACCACGACTTCTAACAATCATGACGAATGACTACCATTGAAAAAAAAATGTTCATACATAGTAGGTCACGTGAATTGTTCATTTTATATGGGAAGTAGAATTTTTTTTTTCACCCTGTATAGTTTGAAGCAAATCAAGCTTCGATGTTCAGATGGCGTCAGGTCGAGTTACCCCCTGTAGTGCAAAAATAGCACTTTTAGTGGCAAACGAGCAGACGGATCATCTGATGATGGGCGATTGCAGCCGCCCAAGACACCTGCAACACCAGTAGAATCACAAGTGCGCTGCCAACCTTTAACCCCCTTTTTCCCCTAATTGGGCCTACACTCACTCCACGAAACAGCGCAGACGCGCTGCTTCGCGCCATACTTTTGTGAGGCCGTGGTATCACTCCGGTCGAGAGGGCCCATTCATGCCAAAGCGCGGCTCTCCCACGGTTCTTGATTTATTGAATACTTCTGTAAATTTATATTTTATCGACATCGATAATATTTTTTATTCGCCCCAGGTGTCCTAGTTAATTGGATTCACCTACATAATACCTGCTGGCGTCACTGTGACGTGGTATGCACCCAACGTGGTATCCAGTACTTACTACCTAACTAGGCCTACAATTGGATTTGTTGGGTTTCTTGAAGATTTGCTATTTTCGATTATCTGTTTATACAGGTAAGTATGTAAACATTATACAATATTTAAAGTATGTAGCAACAGCTGCATTTACAAAAAATAATAAATTAATCAAGCTAACATTGCACTTGTAAAAAAGTAAGTAAAGGTGGTAGGGAAGTAGGTGGTTCTCCATTATATTAGCAAGCAATCTACCTACTTACCAACCAAAGAAAATCTGAATTATTCCTACTCGTATATTTAAATAAGATTAGGAAGGACTGCAAAAAAAATGGTCGATACTAATCTCAAATCTTATTTTAAAAAGTTCACATTTTCAAGAAACTTCCCGCAAAATTAATACAAGAATTGCAACTAGCGCCATCTAGTCAAAACCTAGAATACTAACAAGTGAGAAGTATGCAGTGCCATCTAGCGGCAAGATAATAAAGTACTTCGCAAGCGATTTCTACGCCATCTGTGATCGTATTTTCAAACTAACAAGCCGTTTTTACCTTAGTTTAAGCATATTAAAATAGATGGCGCTTTAGCGCATGCTTATGCTTTCGAGTTTTCAACGCCATCTATTTTAATATTGGTAAACGTCTTTGACAATCATAAAGTCACAGTTCGAGCAAACTTTACTTGGGCGTCGGGACACGTGTACGACGTAAACATAACACGTATTACCATAGTAAATTGATAGATGTCACTAAATTAGCATTTAAAACAAAACTTCTGCTCTAAGTTTGAAAGGTTAACAAAGTACTTACTACGATTAGGAATTTAAAACTTTTAATTTGAAAATAAGTACGTAGAGGTACCTTACCGGTATCGTTGAGCAGGACATTGATATCCGTCGTCGACCCATCGGCCGACATCGCTGTAACAAAAAAAAAACCTTTTAAAATGTAAGTTTATACGAATTTTGCTTATAAAGAATTATAATTAAACTAGCGGCCGAAGTATCTTTTTAACCCCCTTTCAACCCCTTACAACCCCCTTTTCGCAATAAAAAGTAGCCTATGTCCTTTCTCAGGGTCTATATTATCTGTATACCAAATTTCATTTAATCCGTTGAGTAAGTAGTTTTGGGCGTGAAAGAGTAGCAGACAGACAGACAGGCAGAGTTACTTTCGCATTTATAATATTAGTATGGATATACCTAGATAAGATAACAGACACTGAATTAAATTATGATGATGTTACTGTGAAAGCTCGAACTACGGTAAATCTTAAAATTTAAGTGTAATTCCTAAGATTTACCAACATGAGTTGGTAAATGTAAGGTATTCTGAAAATATGACGATTTTTTAGAGCTTTTACCATTCGAGTTCTTTTGCTAGGTTTTACCACTGTCAGCTGGAAGATAATAGTTTTAGGAATAAAACAAAGAGTAATTCTTAATTATAAGTGGGTTATGGGACAACTCGCCCGAACAAAACTCGCCCGAGGATTTTAAGATTTTTGGCCGGTCACTGTTCTAACCTAACCAAACTAATATTTGTTCTTTTAGTAGAGTTTAGTCAGTATCATCATCACAAAAATAGTGATGAATATTGGTTAGGTTAGGTTAGAACAGTGACCGGCCAAAAAATCTTGAAATTTTCTTATTTTCAGAATTACTTACATTTACCAACGCACGTTGGTAAATCTTAGGATTTACACTTAAATCTTAAGATTTACCGTAGTTCGAGCTTTTACAGTAACATATACATCGATCTGTACTATCATCATCATCATCAGCCTGTTGCAGTCTACTACTGGACATAGGCCCCCTCCAATGCTCGCAACTTTGATCGATCTTCGGCTACTCGCATCCACTCCAGCCGGCCCTCTTGCGCAGATCGTCACATCTGTACTATAGATAGGTAGGTGCTATTTACCGATACACCCTGTATCTGTTGTTTACGATCTCGATCGTATAATTATAAAGCATCCAGCTTCGCGGGCAGGTGGAGGCCGCGGGCCAAGCGTGACGGCGACACGGTCAGACGGCATCATTCGATGATTCCCCGCCGATACTGTTTGTCATCATCATTGCTCTTAACATGATTATGAAAAAAATATGCGCATCCAAGGTGTATCTGTAGATATTAACATTTTTCTTTTTTTGACGGCCTTGATGGCGCAGTGGTTAAGGTTCGCCCGAAGCGCGAAAGGGCCCGGGTTAGATTCCCGGTCAAGTCAATTTAGAAAACTATTGGCTCAGTGAAATGAAATGACAAATCCCTTAGAGATTTGATCAAATCCCTGGTTTTATCATATTCCTGCGACATAATATAATCTATACATATAATAAAAATGTAAAAAAGCTGTGTCTGTACATCGAAGATATTTGTCACAAAATAACTTAGGACGACTAAAAAACAGTAACAGAACATGAATCAATGATTTTTAAATTTTTTGTCTGTCTGTTTGTCTGTTTGTCTGTTTGTCTGTTTGTCTGTTTGTCTGTTTGTTCGCGCTAATCTCGGAAACTACTGAACCAATTCGAATGAAACTTTTTTTATTGTATAGCTGTAATATCAGGGCAACTTATAGGATATATTATATTTTGAAGACCAGGCTCCTTGATGTAGAACCACAACAGCCCAGCTAAACTATAAGAGGTAGGTCAATGGCACCTTAGCAAAAGTTGTTCAGATTGATGAGCATTTTATGATGCCATGAAAAAAATCAAAGATCATGGAACATCTGGTGTGGAACTCTAAGAGCCCAGCTACACTATAACAAATATGGAATGAAATGGAATGGTAAATTGTCAAATGTGATAAGCATTTTTGGATAAGGAAGGATATTCCGAACTTAAACCCCTAATGGAGCGAAAAGGGGGTTCCAAGTTTGTTCATGGGACTACGTGATTCCTTGGCCCAATCTACTCCAACTTTTGCATACACATTCTTTGACAGAATTGATGGATAAAATATAAGATTCAAACATTAATAGAATACTTATATCCCCTAATGGAATAAAAAATAATTTGTGGGTTACTTGCATTAGAAGTTGATACCATTTTTTTTTTAATATTAAATGGGTTTGCACTTGACCTCATCTCACCTGATGAAGAGTGACAATAAGGTCTAAGTGTGCTTTCCCATAAGAAGCTTATTCACTCTCGACTTAAAGACACCCAAATTGTATCTCTCTGGAAATACAGAAGCCGGCAAGTTGTTCCATTCCTTAGCAGTTCGTATAAAATATCAATAAGCCGCCTTAAAAATCTATTAACCTATAAACGAACATTTATAATAAGTTATATATTTTTTAATTTCTATTTAAATAATCATCTTTAAATCAAGAGTCATAAAGATCACGCAAACGAAGTTGCGGGCGGCCACTATACTTAATAAAGCTATAAGTTTGTAGTTAAAATTTTCAAGGATTTGTCTGTCTTTCTGTCTTTTAGAGCATTTAAATATAAGCTTTTTTAAAAGTAAGCAAATAAGGAAGTCATCCTTTTGCATTTTGTGCGGAATCCGCAAGTTTTAATCCTTACCTACATGTGATAAAGTGATACTACAATTTAGTAGGATACGCTATAGTAGGCAGCGTATTAGGTATGTCCTAACATTTATTAGGTAGGTAGGTGATAGGTATTGCCTCAATAGTTAGCGGTCAATGACGCATACCTATACTGTAACAAACAACCAGTAAATAAAGTAAGTAGGTAATTAATTTAGTGCCTAGCATTAATAAATCTATTTTCAAAGTAAGCGAATGTAAGAATTCATTCTGATTACCCCTTTGTTCAAAACAATCAACTAACCTTTATTTAATAACAATTAGAGCGTACATCGTATTAAATAACAATTAAAGTGATAAAACTAAGTACTTTACAGCGGGAAGTTTTGAGGACAATTAAACCGCTTTTACTTGAATATTCAAATGTTTCGTTCCAAATCATTTGTATGAGAACATTGACATACATAAAGATTGTGGAAACCCTGAATAAACTGTCTTGCTAAGTATATCGTTTTTGAAGTTCGTTCACATGAAAAAAATCCTAAGATAACAAGGTTTTAAACAGTGAAACATACTTAACAATAACAACACGTGTTAATAAGTATAAGTAAGTGATGTAGTCTAAGTATGTAACTCGGAAAGCAATAAAGCATTTTTCATTTTCATAAGTAAGTAGACGGTATAATAAATTAAACAAATTAAAACAAAATTACAAACATTGTCACGGTCCATTTGCAATCCATAAACATCCAGGGGGCCTATTATCATACGGTCTACATTTGACATTAGTATGGACGAATGTATCAAATCTTTAAATTTGACTTCAATGTCGAGAATTGGTCCCCAGATCTGATCAGATGCTAGTACTACGTATGTATCATCAGTAAACATATTATTATTCGTTTATGAAACAGATGCGGGAATCGAGCTCACTACTCTTGTAGCCCGTCCAAGCGCTCAAATCACTGTACTTAGCGGATTGTCGAAGCAAATGCAATCCACGTATTTCTTGAACCTCTCCTTACTATGCATAGGTATTCTATCGGTTATACTATGGGGAGCGCTTCAAGGAATTTTTCGGACTGATTCTAGCCGTTTTATTACACCATTCGTCCTATTCGTCTACAAATTGTACATTTCTCAAGAAATTTTCTGTCTTCGTCCCTATGAATGAGGGAATTAACCATAGCCGGCAGTGTTTCCGATTACGACTTTGAAACCTTTAAAAGAAGACCGTACTTATTCCTTTCCAAAAAGTTTTTTAAAATTATTGTGACTCGCGTGCAGGTATCGCTTACATCAATGATATGATACGTCTGTTAAAATACTTCTAATAAAAACTGAAAATTTACAAAAAATAACAATGACGAATAAGTTTCAGAAACTATCCGAAACATGCACGTTTTGTTTAATGTTTTGATTTGAAAAATCCTGAGGTGCATGCATCCTTAGATTCGAGCACGACCTCTCGTTTGAATGAATGGTGTGTTCTTTTCTTATGCACTAAGCTACTATCGCTTTCGTGGATATAGTATAGTGATATACTTAATTGGTAAATTGGTACGTACCAGACTAATTACCGTTAAGTAACTAAATTAATTAACACTACTTAAATTGGTAAAATCGTTTTAGTAACAACTGAACCACAGCACGCTAGTTCGTCTTCAAAGTAGTACTAAACCTGTCAAGAGACTACTAGAGCAGAAATTATGTTCTCAACAGTATATTAACCTACACATTCCCGCTAAATTCAAGTGCACCTCACACTGTATAGTGCAGAGTAAACATAGTGATTAGTATAAATACTTGTCGTAGCAGAATATAAGTTTTTGCTTTGCACTTGTGTTAAGAATTCTCAATTGCTATACTGAATCGTCTATCACAGTTTTAGTTATTAAATAAATAAATGCAGACAATCCCATCAATCAACCTGGTCTCAAATTAGGGCAACCCCTGTACTACGAGTACCAGATGACGATAATTAACTGGGGTTGTCAACCCAGAACACCCAGACCCCAGAAAACTTAGAAAATGTAGTTTCCTAAATTGACTTGACCGGGAATCGAGCCCGGGACCTTTCGCGCTTCGGGCGAACACCAAAATCACTGCGTTATCAAGGCCGTCAAATGTCACTATAATTTTAATTTCATTCGGAAAATTATGTTGTGCTTCGGAAAATTCACTGTAGCCGCATACAACTACAAAAAAAAAATAACTACATAAATGCCCTCTTATCTCTTATCCGATACTACGCCTAAGACGGCCAATCTCAACGATCAGTTATCGACTCAGAACAATATACTGTATGCAGACATAAAAGCAGTGTCTTCCCTTACCCTCATATTTCGATGGGACACCCGTGTGCCACGACCGAAGAGGAATCCGGCGCAGGATCAACCGCAAGGCACGTGGTACAAGACTGTCATCTTCTAGACTTCGAGGTGACACATGAGAATTGCTTACGTATGAATTTTACCACAAGCGCCGATGTTTAAATGCCACTACCCACTGCCTCACTAAGATAGTCTACCTACTTAAAGAAATACAACGAAGGTACGGTCAGCGAAATTAGCTCCGCCCACTACATTGCATGTGCAAGCGATTATCGTCTAACACTTGAAAAGTACCTATCATAAAATAATACTTATAGCTGGCGGCACGAAAGTATAGCGATGACCGTTATTTTGCGCACTTGTAAAAAAGAAGACTTTCTATGAAAATTGGTTTCTGCGCACTCAAGGTCATAACTACACTTTCTTGCGGCAGACTATACTGTATTTCACGCATATTGGTCCTCAGTGGTCCAAATTCCAACGATTAGGAAAAAAATCATTTAATTTCATATGGTTTTATATAAGAAAATTATAACTAGTGACCTACCATCACTTCAGACCAATAGATGACGCTGGGAGTCGATTACATCGCGCAAAATGATTCCCTTTTTCGGTTGTCGTGATCGATAGAATTGACCTCTTTATAAATTTAATAGTATAAACACCTTCAGAAGTAAGATATATGGATTGATTTATGATGTAAGTAATTGTAAATCATATTAAGTACAGTTATACCTATTAATTACGTAATTATGTAGTTCCGTGACTGCCTTGCCGTTACAAGTCTCACCATTATGAAGATTTCTGTTACTTTACTCTACATAATAAACTAGATCTACACCTGTCCAACCTTGATTTATTAATGATAATAACAGGAACAAAACTATATATTTATTACCAGTTCCGTTGCTGATAATCTATAATTTGTATCTGATAATTTTCTAATAACATCTGAACCACGATTTTACGCTTAGCAAAAAAAAAACAAGTACATTGAAATATGCTAATAGTCTTTAGTCGACAATCACTGTGTATTGTCTTAAAGTTTATATAACCGATGTTTATCTCAACTAATGATTGATCATTTGTATACCTAGTGCTTGTGTACTTGGAGCGAAGTGTAGGCGAATCACCAAGGCCTTTTTGGTTTTCAAGGTCCACGAATCTAATTTTATCTTGAGCTCTTGTCATAACATAATTACCTACTTGAGAAAATATGCAGTTTCATTGTCAAGTTTCGGTGTTTCCGTTTTTATTAATCACTCCTTTTTGGAGCATTAGTTATGATCATTTCAATCTATGAAAATAGATGGCGCTAGCCGTTGATTACATCGCGCCAGTCTTATCTATGTTTTTGTTTCGGTTTCAATCCCTACATTTCACGCTTTACCTTTCTGAACAAACCAGATAAAATAAATTTGTAAGTAAATAGTGGAATTTAGCATAAAATTATGTTCATTAAGTACTGATCATATTGTGTAGGTATAACCTTAAAGGTTTTAGACAAGATTAGCACGGGACGGTAGGGTTCGCAAACTCATGCGTGAAAAAGGACCCTAATTAATTATGGGGTATTGGTAGAAAATATTATGTCGATAATACATTTTAATAACGACCCCTAGCCGATATATTTTGAGCTATGGCCACCAATTTTAGCTATCAACAAGAACGCGTGATGGTCCATTAGTGCGGTTTTTGACGTTGCCGTCGTGTATCAAATATATTTTAACATCTAAGAGTGCAGTGTATAAGTAAAAAAAAATCTGATACAAATTTTTGACACATAACTCGATCAATCAATTATTTAATAGTTAAGAAATAAATGAGAATAAACTGTTAAGATATTTATGACTCGTTGAGCGCTCATTATAAACGTTAATCTCTCTTTGAACACCTGGAGAGTATAGTGACTTCAGCTGCATACTGTACAGACCGTTAACTTTCGGACTCCAGAGTCCCGGACTGACAATCAAACTCTAAGCGAAATTGTCATATTAAAGTGCAAACTGCATTGTGTCTGTTAGTATAATAAACTAGCGGCCGCCCGCGACTTCGTCCGCGTGGAAAATTAACTTTTTACCCCCCTTTTCGCAATAAAAAGTAGCCTATGTTCAGGGTCAGGGTCTAGATCATATGTATACCAAATTTCATTTAAATCCGTTTAGTAGTTTTGGCGTGAAAGTGTAACAGACAAACAGACAGACAGAATTACTTTCGCATTTATAATATTAGTTAGGATAGTGAGAACGTTTTTTATTATGTTGGTACTGCGATTGTAGAAGGATTAAACTCTGTAGAAATAGTTGTAGTGCTTTAACAAATAAAATAATTCACAGCGTTTATCTTGAGAGCTCTTGTAGAGAAACCTTCTGCCGTCGAGCTGGTCTTTAGATTAGATATGAGAATGAACGTGATATCGTAACTAATCACAAAGCCAATGACGATTATACAGAAGGTTGTTTTAAGATTATCTGGTAAAGTAAGTTATCCCACTTATATTATAAACGTGAGAGTTTGTAAGTAGATACGGATGGATGGATGTTTGCTCCTCATTCACGCAAATACTACCGAATGGATTTTAGAAAGTTTACAATGATATAGCTTGTACATCAGAATAACACATAGGCTACAATTTATAAAAATTGTATTGCTTAAGTAGATTGTGCAAAATTTGACGGTAATGTCTCTAACTAACTCCACGTGTACGAAACGAAGTCGCGGGCGGCCGCTAGTTATCTTATTATTTTCTGGTCTTCACCGGCTCACTCATAAAGATGCCTACTTATAAGGTATTATTCCGTTACAGCTAGGGGGAGACAGGAGGTGACAAACGCGAGCAAGCAGGTGATCTGTCTGCTCGTCTGCTTCTTAGTGTACCTGTCACATTAAAAAAGAAATCACTGCCGCCTATGAACATCTGCGAGATCAGTGATACGTTGCCGGCCTTCATGATGCAAGCAAAATCGTCAAGAATTGCCGCTCATTTCTCCGATCTTCACTCCTATGAGCAATAATGATTTGTCGTCTGTCCCAGTAAAATCAAACGGTGAAATGGGGGTTCTCGAAAACAAAGTGCCATCAACAATGCCTTGATGACAGTCGCCTGCGCAGTTGAGAAAGCTCTGCAAATCTCTAGTGGTGCAATGCACGCAATAGTGTTGTCGAAAATTCTAATCGGTAAAAAAATGCGCTAGATACGAGCAATTCACATTTAGACTCAAACCAGGGCACTTCCCTATGACTGCTAGACGACGACAGCTTTAGGCGTTTTAGCACACCGAGATCAGAGTCAATTTATAAAAGACCTGGAGTCGAACCTGGGGGTTTTCGCATTTGGTAGGTACTCGGCATCTAACTCAGTTTTCTATCACACAAAACTAATTGACCCCGTACTAAATGTATGTTTTACGAGAGAACTGTCATGTAAGGTTTTAAATTTATCTGAGTCTTATGTAAAAAAACTATAATGTTTAAATGAGATAAAAAGTAGTTACTTAAACAATAATTATAGTTACTTGGCAAATGTCTCAAGTTTTAAAATGTTAGTATGATGAAAACTTTTGGTTACGTTAGCACTCTTACTAATTGACAGCTCATTTAGACCACTAAATAGATAGATAGATATTCTTTATTGCGAAAAAATAATATACAGGTAAGTATGAACACTAGCTTTGAAACAGTTACTTCTTCCTCGTAACATTTTACTGAATTTTGAAAGTATTACAAAACCTAATCTTGTTAAGTATTAGGAAAAAGAATCGGTAATCTTTATCCAGTCACATCATTACTTGCATCAACACTTAGATTTACAATGTGCCAATCTTTATTTACGATTTGAAAGAAAGAATAGCCAATTGTCATGTGGCATTCTCGTGTTGCACCATTAAGTGATGATGTGTGATGATGAAAGGGGTACTCGAACCTATGCGAGGAAAATGTTTCATTGTGTAACCGGGGATATACCTTCGACAGTAGGTACTTATTGGGCATTGACATCATGACATAATATGGAGATTCCTGACGAGGAATCTTCATATTATGTCATGATGTGCGACGGTACAGGTAGTGCGACGGCACAGGTATCTTTTCGACTAAGCTCCTGTGACTTTGTACAAGGAAAGTCAAGGTTGCCAAATTGAGAATCGAGCATTTCGACTGCACATGCGTGGACTGCAGTCGGGGAAAACTAGTTCTCGAAATCTCGACTGGAGACCGCTTTTCGGTAGAGGTATATAGGATGCTTTCAGTAGCCAAGGATCCACCAAGGTGATACCACTGCCTCACAGAAAACCGGCGTGAAGCAGCCCCTGTGCTGTGTTTCGCCGAGTGAGTGAGGGTACCGGAGGCCCACCCGGGGGGGAAGGGGATAAAAGGTTGGCAGCGCACTTGTAACTCTACTGGTGTTGCAGGTGTCCATGAGCGGCGGCATTGCTTACCATCAGGTGATCCGCCTGCTCGTCTGCTACCTATCACATAAAAAAAAAATATCCGTGCACTTTTATAGATACTTAAAATTCATTTGTTTTGAAGTCTGCTGTTGTAAGTTGCTTTACATAAGAATGTTTTATGTAGGAAATGAGAAGCGCATTTTACACTGATTGACAGATAGACAGACACATTGTTATGGCGAATTTACATAATGAATGATGTTAAATCAATGTAAACTACGCTGTAAGCAATGATGTTTTACGTCTTACTAGTGGCATACTGAATGGGGAAAACTTGGTTCCGCCCCTTATTTAAAATTTAGATTTTTAGTTTTTTTTACAACCCTAGTTTTTATTTTTCTACAAAAACGGCACTGCGCTTTATATTGTTATTGGCGGTGGAGACGAATCCAACCACAACGTTAGGATAAGAAAGACACCAAACATGAGAGGTTAGATACCCTTTACTTCCAAATAATTAATATTATATACTTAATGTGCTTTTAATTTGTTCATACATCATGCTATCACTTCAAAAGTTAGTTTTTATGACAAAGACATTCAACAGCGAGTTTTAGCGTTAGTGTAAACTGATTGATATATTAATATTTCAAGCAGGAAAATAAAATCCTCAACTTTATTGATCTTTACTTCATTCCCACGTCATATAAAAGAACCGTAAACTAGGGGATCAGTGAACAAAATCAGCGAACAAAATATTAAGTCACAAAACATCGACTGACTCACTAATCATTATCACCCAGATTTTATACCCAAGGTCATTTCCTCTGACCTTCACCCAGGAAACATTACGTAACAGACCTAAATGGTCCAAATTCCATTTATTTCTCTGAATAAATAAACATGGTAAAAATTGAGAGTAGTTTGCGGTTAGCCAGCGATATAATAAGGCTCTTGCGGTTTTATACAATACACGAGAATAGTGATGTGATTATTTAAGTGATATTTTATCTAACAAGGAAAGACTTGAGTCGTTTGAACACTGGCATCATTGAATTCTTTGCCCAGGGAGTAAAGGTCGGAATCAGAAACTATTTTACTTGGACTAGAGCTATCTATGTCAAAAACGTAATGAGGTGAGGAGGGACATGTTAGTCCTGGAGTGGGATCCAAAACTCACTGGAGGATTGATGGTAGACTGATGCTGCTGAGATGGCCCCACAATATTAAAAGTCAACTCGGCACAACCTGTTTCAAGAATACAGAAGGAAGATATGGGGAGGAGAAGCTTGAAACAGCATCAGTAATGACAAGGAAACTATTAAACAACTGTGAGAGACATGAGAGATTTATTATTTATATCATCTGGATACAATCTTTGCAATCTGAGGGCCGAACCGAATGTTAAAACTGGAGTTTTCTTCCCTTTCTTAAACGCTATTGTACATAAATTTGTAAGGATGGACAGGTATATTCTCATTCGTGGCAGGACTGCTTTATTATAATAATAACCCACCTGGAACTTTAAGGTCACTATAGATTTTAAACAAACGTCACTCGAGTTAAAATGTACCTAGTCTCAAAACCTCATTACATCACTATACAAGATGTAATACGTCCATAATATAGAGTCAAAATAGGCGTCTAAGCATTATTAGGTTGGGAACCTGTTTATTTCTTGGTTGGCTTTTTATAGTTTTTAATCAAAATCTTTTTTTGTTGGCAATTTAAAACAATTGGTTATTCCGGTATCAAACTTGATCTGGTTATTTTTAGCCCTTGATCCAAAAAAAGTTACTTATAGGTGAGTTTGCGAGTTTTGGTCTGTCTGTGTTTATAGGTCGTAATCTGTGCTCCATAACAACAAAACTATGTTTTAGATATAGGAAAGCAAACAAGCTAGCAGGTCACCTGATGGTAAGTGAACACTGCCGCCCATGGACATCAGCTACACCAATAGGAGTGCGGATGAGTTGCCAGCCTTTTAGGAAGGTATAGGCTTGTTTCTTGAAGACTTTAATGTGCATAGTTCTACTGGTTCTACCATTAACTCGAGGGTGAGGGGATGGATAACATCGCGAAGAAACCTGCAATTTGAAATCATTTCTGAAGCGTGTAACCACCAATCAATTGGTCTGGCTGGCTCCCATTCTAAAGGGTTGCGAAGGTCAGACGGCAGTCTCTTCATTATAATTTAATTACCAATTAATCCTGAATCATGGTCGTAGCGTTCGAAGCGATGCATTTGGACGCATTAAAAAATTAAACGCTGCTATGAGATTTAAGACTTACAACTATACAGACCTTATGACGATATAATATAAAAACGTAAAATAAATTTAGAGGAAAAACAAACGATAATAAGCAGTCTCAATTCCACTTTTCTTACTCCTATTCTTACTCCTTCAATAAAATCTTTATTTGTCTCTAAATAGACTTAAAAAGTTATTATGGCATTATCTACACTTAAACATTGCCCTTGAACTTTACAACATTAATATAGACTCAACGAGTTTAACTACTTTTTACAACTGGGGGTATTGTTTATAATTATGCCACACTGGATAGCATCAGACTGAAAACAAAACTGATAGACACCATAATAGATATTATAACGTGTGAAAAAAAATATCATTGATTCTAAATAGCACTGTTTTAAAAACACCCTGTCCTTAGGGGGTCATGTATTTTTTATGTCATATCTACTTTCATGACCACACCCCGCGCACATATCAGACCGCGTTTCAACTTTGCGCCTTCACCTGGACGGGAATACATACGTTAATGTCATCAGCGTCTATGCACCAACGCTAGACAAGTCTGAGGACATAAGGACCAGTTCTATGAGGAGTTGACAAAATGCCTCGAAAGCATACGTCAAAGTGAACAGATCCTGTTATTGGGTGACTTTAATGCCAGAGTAGGACGGGACTGCGAAGCCTGGCCTAAGGTTTTGGGCAGACACGGAGTCGGCAATATGAATGCTAACGGTCAATTGCTATTGAGCCTGTGTGCACGATTTAGCCTGGCAATTACCAATACCATGTTCAGGCTCCCTGCCAAATAAAAACTACGTGGATGCATCCAAGATCTAGGCACTGGCATTTACTTGACTATGCAATCGTGCGGCAAAGAGACATATCTCAGGTCCAAATCACCCGTGTAATGCGCGGTGCACACTGCTGGACTGACCACAGGCTTGTGGTCACCAAACTACGCGTCCGTCTACGCCTTACTCGTAGGTCAAGTAAAACCAAAATCATATGCTTGGATACCGAAAAGCTGGATATCTCCAAACGAGACAACAGTATGTTGAAAAGTTACATTCCCTACTGTTACCTTCGGTTGCGGAAAATGCCGACGTGGAAGCTAGCTGGAGTACTTTATCCTCTCATATTTTAGATGCCGCCACAGAACTTTGGGTCTAAAAAACTCGCAAGAACGAAGACTGGTTTGATGAGAATGATAGAGTATTAACAGAAGCAATTGACAGCCACCGAAGACTTCTCAGGAGTAGCGCCGGAAAGCACACTGCCAATTCAGCCGTAATAAAAGAAAGCGGACTTAATCTCCGTAAATTAACCCGAGACACAAAGGACAGATGGTGGCAGGAAAAAGCTCGCTACATGCAGCTGCTCGCAGATACCAATCGGCTCGGGGAGTTTTATGGTGAAATTCGCAAGATTTTTGGTAGTGTTTCCCATGCCAAGTGCCACTGAAGACGACCGATGGTGACGGTTTAGTAAAGAGTAGGGAGGATGTACTTAGACGATGGGCAGAACATTTTAATACTCTGCTAAACGTAGATCGATCAGCTGATCTACAGCACATTCACTCGTTATCACAGCTCCCTGTCAGATCTGAACTAGATGAACCTTTGACGCGTAGTGAGGTAATAACAGCCATAAAACAACAGCAAAATAAGCGTGCGGTTGGGCTAGACTTAATACCAGGTGAGCTACTTGAAATATGGAGGTGAGCAGTTACACACGTGCATATGGGAACATTTTGTTCGTATGTGGGATGAGGAACGTTTACCAAAATGTTTCCGAGATTCCTGCATCAGGGCTCTGTACAAGAACAAAGGAGACCAGGTCCGACTGTAACTCTTACCGAGGTATTTCACTTTTATCAGCTCCTGGAAAAGTCTTCGCCAGGGTTCTTTTAACCGCCTAATGAAACTCTCTGAAGAGATTCTGCCTGAAACCCAGTTTGGCTTCCGGCCAAAATCGAGGCACATGTGAAGCCATCTTCTCGGTTCGTCAACTACAAGAAAAAAGTAGAGAACAAGGTCGTCGTTGTATCTCTGCTTCGTTGATCTTGAGAAGGCCTTTGACAGCGTGCCTCGAGAAGCCCTGTGGATTGTACTCGGAAAAGCTTGGATGTACGGGAAAAGCTTGTGAAAACTTCTGCGGCTTCTGCACGACGGTATGGAATGCTGTGTCGCTGTCGATGGCGATCAGTCCTGCTTTTCCCCGTGACCTGTGGGGTAAAGCAAGGTTGTGTTTCTGGCACCGACTTTGTTCGCATTGTACTTCGCAGTAGTAGTCCGTGGGGTCATACAAGGTTCTTCCGAGGGCGTCCGAATCCAATTTCGTACAAATGGCAGTCTTTTCAATTTAGCCAGGTTTAAGTCCCGTACTAAGGTATCACATGCATTAATAACTGAAATAATGTATGCAGATGATTTGTGCTTCGTAGCGGATTCTCCAGGTGGCCTGCAACAGCTGGTTTCTGAGTTCCACGAGTCTTGCTGTGCGTTCGGGCCTGAAGATCAGTGTCCAAAAAGACGGAAGTCATGTCTTCAGATGATGGTCATGAGACACTGGCCATAAAAACTCGGAGGAGATGCGCTAAAGCAGGTCGACCGATTCCGGTACTTAGGAAGCACCATAACACCAAAATGTGACGTTGACTCAGAAGTCAATAGCAGAATCAGTGCTGCAGCTGCAGCATTCGGCAAGCTCAGCTCGAAAGTCTTCGGTTCACATAACCTTAAGCTGGCGACAAAAATATCCGTCTACATGGCTATTGTGCTGCCCAATTTGTTATATTCTGCGGAGACTGGACACTGTATCGCCGCCACAGTCGCACGATGGACCGATTCCACCTGAGGTGCCTGCGTAGCATTATGAGGATCCGTTGGTCCGATCATGTGCGGAATACTGAAGTGCTGCGCAGAGCCAACGTCGGTGGTATCGAGTCATACCTTATGCGTCGACAAACTTCGGTGGAGTGGACATGTCTCGCGAATGCCAGAAGAGCGAATGGTGAAGCGCATCTTCTTTTCAGAACTCCAGTACGGCAAGCGGAAACGCGGTGGCCAGTATCTAAGATACAAGGATGTTCTGAAAAGACATTTAAAAAGATGCTGTATAGAGCCAGCTCAATGGGAGAATCGGGCAGCACAGCGACCGGAGTGGAGGCACCTCGTACACCAAAAGGTGCAAGAATTTGAAATAGAGAGGAGGTCCAATCTCGACAAAAAAAGAGATGACCTCAAGGCGCGCCCACCTGCTGCCATTCCCTACTGCTACAACAATAGTGGTGTGCTAACGTGTCCCCTCTGTGGGCGCACATTTAGTGCAAAAATTGGCTACGCCAGTCATTATAAGGCACACCAGAGGGCAAGAATACCCTAGATCCTTAATGTAGGTACCTTATGTACAAAAAAAGTGGTCGCCGTAGCCGAAATCGGCTTGGAAGGCATCATCATCATCATCACTTTCATGACTCTATCACCGTGCCGAACATCTCAGGAGCACATTCGTTTTCTTTTTGTGTTTATAATCATGTTTTTACACTAACCAACTACTAACAGATCAATGTTTAGGAGAGAACATGGTGCTTCCTCCGAAGAACAAAGTCCGATCTCCTTTATTAGACATTTTACACATCGGACTTTATTCTTTGGAGCAGAAAGTCCGATCTCCTATATTAAACATATTGCAAATCGGTCTTTATTCTATGACAGACTGTCACTCGTATTTTTAATGGCACAAAATAGATAGGCACGGAACTCCCTGCATCGCGCATGCTGCTTTATCCGCCTACCTGCATCGCGCATGCTGCTTTAAGCTACTGTAATAATACCGTCTTAATTAAAGTTAATAAATATATATATTTTTTAAATTGTGGAGACATTTCCTCATTCACCCAAGACCAAATACAAAAGGGCGCTAAAACCAGTTACGCGATATGTATTAATAGTAAACGGAATATTTCTGTAATGAGAATCGTACTTGCTACATCCTAGCGCCATAATGACAGTAAACACGTTAAGTAACAAGTTATTTAGAATAATGATATCGTTTTAATTGCAGACAGTATCGCCACAAATGAGATAACATTACAGCACCGCCAACATTGTGTTCCTCAATTTCCTCATGCTTCGAAGTTTATGTCAAATGAGAAATGCAGAAAATGCCTGTGTTGTAAGTGTTTAATCATGTTTATCTAACATAGTTGCCCACGCCATCACTTCGCTTCGGGACTTAGTTCCACACTTAACCAAAAGATGGCACCGGGCTTAAATTACATTGCGCATGCGTTTCGCGTTTTCGGTTCACCTATAAGCCTTGTCCTTGTCTAAGGAAAGAAATTATTTCTTTATTTTATAGTAATAGATATAGATAGCTGGACGTTAATACGAGTAGAAAACAGTTTGATACCTATATCAAAACTGTTTTCTACTCGTATTAACGTCCAGCTATCTATATCCAGCTATTTATGTTCTAACATAAAGTGTTATAGACTTTACACTTTAGTGGAAATATGTGTATGGCAGAGAATCACAAGTAGGAACTTACTATACAACCTGGCAAATTTATTTCTCGCCTGAGAGTGTCTTTCATCACAAATCGAGTATGAATCTGGCTTTTTTCAATCTTCGTATTTTCCAGCGTATCCGGATTCCTAAGCGACAGCTTTGAGATGCAACCGGGAAATACGCCGCATGAGATGAGAGGTGGCAGACGAGCAAACGGTTCACGGTAAGCCGCTGCCCTTGGGCACCCGTAATTTCATACGGACTCTTACATGATATTATTTTTATTTAGTAAGTATGCGCAAGACATATTTTTTCTTTCTTAGATGTATGAAATGTCGTAGAACAAAATGTTGTTGCATAAGATGATGTTTGTTATTTACTTCTGAGAGATTGTTAATGTTTGTCAAATCACCCTGTGTATTCAATTATGCATGCTGTGTAAGAGTGAACAGGCATCTTTTGAGCAAACGCGTGTCATCCTAGACCTCATCGTCACTTTCCATCAGGTGCGATTGTGGTCAAGCGTTGGTCTATAGTCTAATAAAAAAAATGTATACAAATATCGTAGCAGTAAGTAATTGTAATGTTAAATACTTATCTCTTTTTAGTGTTTTACCCTTATATGGTTTCGCAGTAGTTGATGTAAGTAAATCACTTCAAGTGCTATTGTTTGTATAGCTCTCGCTCATTTTTAAAAAGCAATCAAAATCCTAATTAATAAGTACTAAATTTAAATGTTTTTAATTGAAATTCATTGCTGCAAATTAAAGTAAATGCCAAGCCGTCGTGGGTGAACGGTATCTTGTCCAGTGGCTACTTTGTTTCGGTGTCGGTAAAAGGCTGATAAAAGATATTTGTGACCTCGAAATGTATCCCACAGGTGGTAACCGGGTTTTCCGCATAAATATCCAAGTATTTTTATCCGATATCAAGTTTGATCAAGAAACTGTGTAGGTACTTAGTTGTTTTTTATTAAATTGAATCAAACGAATGACAATATTGCTTCTCGTGTTGATTCAATATTAAGATGTGAGTGAGGGTAAAAGTAGAGGGAGCTCTTCAAATTTGCAATTTGTTTACGATATGCATGCGCTATACTACAAATCACAACTTAAGAACTAGACATTACAGAAATTTAGACAATTTCAGCAGACTTTTTGCAAAGGACATTAGACAAACAGAAAAAGGGTAGATGGTGCAATATAAAAAAAGGGAAATATGAGTCCTAAATTTGTTAAAATGTATTATACAAACATTCTGTCTTTAATTCCGTTATGTAACAGGCCCATTTAATTTTATTAACGAACGCCATATTGTACTCACGTCGACTCTTTGGCAGCGTTACAAAAGTATAAACCAAATCACGGCTTGTTTACACATCATCATACATTGTCACCACCGCAAATGAAGCCATCACGATCGGAAGTACACAACCGGAGGCCGGCTCCCATTTGTATGCGGTCGGCTGCGCGGGCGCCGAATACGGCAACGCTCACACCTGACGGGGAGGTCGGGCTATTGTTCGTGAACTTTGGGCAGAGTCATGTGACTCATGTGCTATCGCGTGATCTTTTAATTTTGATACGAGTCTTGGATGCTTCGGAAGCAAGGCCGATCGTAGTAACTCGATGTATGTTTAGTTTCATAGGTTTGGAGAACAAGTTGTAAAGTAAGGAAATATGATGTCTACGTCAGATGTTTTAAATTATTTTTTTATCTGAAACTAGTGGCCCGCCCTCACTTCGCTTCGGGACCGTAATTCAGAAATGAGCCAATAGATGGCGCTGTGTCCAATTACATCGCACAAGCGTTTCGTGTTTTCGGTTTACCTAAAAGCCTTGTCGTTTTCTATACAAGTTATCTCTTTATAAATAGTATAGAAGATATGTGGCCTATCTGATGATAAATGGTAACTACCTTTCATAAACATCTATAATGGCATATCGAGGCACAGTCATGCAGCTACCTACCGTGAAAAGAGTACTCTTTTGAAATGAGGCCTAAACATCTCATAACATCATCTTTGTTCCCTTTTCCAGGTGAACGCCCCACTGGCCGACGACCGAGTAGGGTTATGCTGTATGTCTTCTAGGCGCTACGATCACAAGAGATTTTAATCTCCTTTTGAAGGAATTGGTAGAACTTTATATTTTTGGAAGTTGGCGGTTGATGCTAGAATCTAAGATCTTCAAAGATCAGATTTTATCACTGCTACCCATTTTTTATGCCGCATATTTGATATAATAATTAGAGTTGCCGCGAATAGTGGTAATAGCGAATAGTCGAATACCGACTAATCACCATTCAATTTGGCGAGTAGTCGAATAACTCGACATTACTATTCGATATAAAAGAAAATATTCAGAAAGACTATTTTCCGAGGCAGGAGGACAAACGAAACCGATTGGCTCCCGAACGTGCAGAAAAATTGTTTTTTTTTTTGCACCACAATCAGAGGCACTGTTGGATTTTAATCCCATTACTAATATTATAAATGCGAAGTAACTCTGTCTGTCTGTCTGTCTGTCTGTCTGCTACGCTTTCCCGCTTAAACCTCACAAACCGATTTTGATGAAATTTGGCACAGACAATCTTTAGACCCAGGGAAAGGACATAGGCTACTTTTAATTGTTAAAAATAGGGATGAAGAGGGTGAAATAAGGGTAGAAAGTTTGTATGGGATTTCTTAATTTTAAAGATAAAACCATGAAACTTTATATGTAGGCACTTAACAAGATATAATTAAACATTTGTTCTAGCGTTTTTGAAATTTCTACCAGTGAGGGGGTGAAATAAGGGTTGAAAGTTTGTATGGATTTCTTTATTTTAAAAGGTAATACCATGAAAATTCGTATTTAATTAAGCACATGTTTAGATATAATTAAACATCTGTTCTAGCGTTTTTGAAATTTCGACCAGTGAGGGGGTGTGAAATAAGGGTTGAAAGTTTGTATAGATTTCTTTATATTAAAAAGTAATACCATTGAAACTTCATATTTAAGCACTTGATAAGATATAATTAAAACATTTGTTCTATTATTTTTGAAATTTCGACCAGTGAGGGGGTGAATAAAGGGTTGAAAGTTTGTATAGGATTTCTTTATTTTAAAAAGTAATACCTACCACGAAACTTCATTTTTAAGCACATCAGTTACTTTCGCATTATAGATGCGAAAGTAACTCTGTCTGTCTGTCTGTTACTCTTTCACGCCAAAACTACTGCACGGATTTAAATGAAATTTGGTTTATACAGATGATTTAGACCCTGAGAAAGAACATAGGCTACTTTTTATTGGGAAAAGGGGGTTGTAAGGGGTTAAAAGGGGGGTAAAGTACTTTTCCACGCGGACGAAGTCGCGGGCGGCCGCTAGTATTAATTATAAAGCCTAACTAGGTAATTTAATTTCATGACTATGATAGGATAGGCACATATACAGATAATTATTAATATTTTGTATTGTTTTAATAGAGAATATAATATATATTTTTTTTTTCAATTCATTACTTTTTTTGTTCATTAAAAGTTTATTTTAGACGACTATTCGCCGAATGCCGAATAATACTAGCTATTATTCGGTATTCGACGAATATCAAAAAAATGTCGAGTAATGCCGAATACCGAATAATAGCGAGTATTCGCGGCAACTCTAATAATAATTGATGGAATACTTTTATATGAAGTTATCAGAACTTCAGAATAGTAATTTGAAAGTCATCGACCTCGCTGTTTCGCATGGGAAGTAAATTTTATTTGGGCAGAACGAAAAGCGCACCTTTTTAGAAAGTATAAGATCAACTCCGAAGGAATTATTCGAGGTAACCAGGTAGGATATTAAAGCATAAAGCATTTGACTGCAAATCGGTAATTTATATTTTTTCATTGTTAAAAAACTATAAAATATTATGTTGAATCTGGCTGAAGCGCTTACAGAAAGCGCATAGATACATGGCTCGCTGCCCTAATGTGCATACATAAGTAGTTCTGTTCTGTTAGGATGGTCGGATTATGAAGAACCTAGTTAAACAATACCCTTATCGTTATTCTAGAGGATAGACGCCAATATAGTTACTGTTTTCCATCTTTGTTATAGTAGTAGATATCGTTAACAATGCAAATCAACAGAAAATAAATATAAATATAAAATAAAAAAATCTATAGATAAAAGACACGTGTTGAATGAACATAAAAATGCAATATGAATGATGATGCTTATGTCTTCATGACAGCAGCGTTCGTAAACTATTTGAAATATTTTCTAACTGTGGGGCGCTTACGTAAGTATGAATTAAACATTATGTGCAAGACTCAATACATATGTATAGGATGGCACATAATAATTTCCCGCTTTTTCACTCCATTTATCTCATAAATATTGATGACGTAGAGTTATAAATATAGGATTAATATACGGAAGATCAGGTTAACAAATATTGGATTTTAAAAATCAATGAAGAATTAATTGATAATTTAGAATGGGACCTAATCATTTATTTGTAGAACATAGGTACAGTAGTACCTATGTTCTACAAATAAATGATTAGTATGGTATGGTACAGTAGTACCTATGTTCTACAAATAAATGATTAGGTCCCATTCTAAATTATCAATTAATTCTTAATTCTCAATACTTTGAGTGAAGGCTGCGTGCAGGAGGCCGCAGCCGTGGCAGGCCTCCCACCAGGTGGATCGACGATCTGGTGAAGGTCGCGGGAGTCCCTTGGATGCGGGTGGCACAGGACCGATCTGTATGGTGAACTTTGGGAGAGGCTCATGTTCAGCAGTGGATGGACATCTTCTATTGGCTGAAATGATGATGATGAGGTACAGTATAAGTTGACAAATCACTTTGAAGTCCTCCATGTTTGGCCTTTGAAGGCATATAAGATGATTAATTATAATCATTGCTCTTGAAACTATGAAGATATTAATAAAACATAAGAACTCTAACCAAATACTATCTGAAGGAAAATCGAAAAGATTTTATAATACCTACTTTGTATAAAGTTCTTATAATACCTAGTCCATAAGTTCTTTATAATTCAGTCGTACTAAATAAATATCAGGCATCAGTAACATCATAGTAGGCTTCCATGAGACAGTTTGTAATCTCGCATGATCAATATCAATCTCAGAGCGCAGTCATTTAATGATAGGTTCTCGGCACATTTTCCCGAGAACAGTAACATTTCTTCTCTACCAACACGTATCATTAATGTCATTATTTAGTCATTTCCATAACAACTCTCATTGTTTGTGGAATGGGCGTTTACTATAATGCGTTAGCAATTATTGATGATAATGGTAGTTAGAATTTCATACCAATCATAACTCATAGACATCATATACACTCATATAGGACTCATAGTACAAATGCTGTGTTTCTGCCAGCCTTGTATCGCATTTTTGTCTATGTTATTATTCTTTACGACGGTTAACTTGTGGTTTTCATTGTTAGATTTTATAGTAAATTCAGTTATTCATTAAACAACGGCATTTTTTTAAAATAATATGTTTATTTACATTAACTACATATTCATCAAAAGTAATCGAAAGCATCTAATAAAGCTAACAATTTAATCAAGGCTGAAAGATCTATGATAACATAATAGTGAAAACCTTATGTTTTTAAGATAAGTAAGATTTAAATAGATATAATTATTATCTCTAGCACTCCTATTTTTTGGTTACACCCAAATAATACCTATCGCTGTAGTATCAAAACTGTGATATTATTATGTTTGAACAACGCCTGTTACTCACGAAATTGGTGAACAAACCAATCAAGTGAACTATTATGCTCCAATTTAGCTGTCAACACAAGTTTTAGGTAAAATTTTGTACAAACATAGTTCACCTATTTTACTTGCCGCTGCAAGGTTAATTCTATTAAATACGTAGACAGCATAATTTGGGGATATTGAGGTAGTAACAAGCTAATTTTTGTTACTGTAATTCAGAGGGAAACGAGGACAACATCGTGAGTTCGATATTAACCACTAAACCTTTGTCGTTGTAAATAAATACCCAAAAAGGTTTAGTAAGTACTTACCTACATAATGATTTTATCTAAGATTTTTGAGAAATTGTCCAACACGTGCAAGTTAGGGATAGTTATTTAATGTAGATAGATTAAGCACATTTAATTTGGATCTTATCTCTCGTTAAGAAGGTTCAAGTTCTGCGCTGCTAATATTTATTATTTATTACCTTGTCCCGCATTGACTTTAGTTTCATCTTTTTGCAACCCATCTCAACCTCTTTTGTAGTTTAAAAATTTTGATATTTATGACAGTCATTATGTGTTCGCAATATAATCCTGTTTTGCAAAAATGTATCTCGATTAACTATTTGATTTATGTGCGTAATAAAATACCAAATGTAGAACACGTTTCCACTGTCATTATTTGCGATTTTGTCACCCAATAAAACCATTGAATAAAAATTTGTTTGCAACACTTATGGTGATGTTCGGGTAAAATAACTTTTGTTTCAAAACTTTCACCTGATGTCCTGTAATTTGATGAGTTAAAAACAATGCCATACAAACATTGCACATTAACTCACACAATGTCTTTGTTATTCTGTATGGGCAGTAAAAAGTTGATGGTTTGTTTACAGAGATCATAATTTATACACAGAGGTGTAAAATTCACACATACATTCATACGAATACAGTTATAATATATATTTGTGTTGGTAGATAGTTATATTATTACTGTTGGCAATATCACTCCATACTATGTTTCCCATTGCATTCATGTACGTATCTGTCATTTCAGTAATAAAAATATGGTCCTTCGAGCCGGATATTTACGCGTCTGTCCGAGCTATGCCACATTTTCCTTTCATTGGGGCGTTAATAGGATTTAGATTTGACTTCTAGAGATTACTGTCTAATGCTGGTCTAATGATCAGATAGCAGTATCTAATGGGACCACAACATGTCGATCTTACTTATGTAACGGAGAACTGGTTCTAATGGACCAATACCGGTGAGTTAGTGGTGCAGTGTTGATGTCGATAGAATAATACGTAGTTATTACTGAAAAGATTGTTGCGCTTAGTAAGATGTGATTGTGCTAAAGCACATCCTTTTTTGATATTATTGTTATGGTTTTTATATTTTATTTGTTTGACGTTATATCTTGCTATTAATTACACCACGTTCTCCACTACGAACCAGCGCGTTTTTATTTACTTATTATTCTAATCAGACATAGTGGTTCTTAATAAAGTGGTCCTTCTAGGAAAAACCTCGGAGTAAGTAAGTCTACTTCGAGTAATGGTAGTGGAGACAAGAAGCGCTAAAAAGGACGCGAAATCTGTTGTCGAGATGGCGGCCGATACCGCGGGTGGTAAGAGTACGTCAGGCGCACAGCCGCCACCGCCCCACCGTCACCTCCTCCAGGTTCATCTAGGTCCACCAACTCGTCTGCTACGGTAAGAGCGAGACTTTTACTAGCAGAGGCGCAGCATACGCGACGTCTAGCGGATCTCGAGATGCAGGAGCGCGAAGCTGAACACGCGAGAAGGCAAGCACAGCTAGCCCGTGAGACGCGAGAGCTAGAGCGTCTAGCGGATCTCGAGATGCAGGAGCGCGGAGCCGAACTCGCGAGAAGGCAAGTGCAGCTGGCCCGTGAGACGGCGGAGCTAGAGCACCGCGCCCAACTCGCCGCGATAGAGGCGGAAGGTGGTAGCCGTCACAGTAGTCGCCACAGTCGTCGCAGTCACACCAGTGACGTACACAAGGAGCAACGTGTGACAAGTTGGCTCGACGATGTACACAGAGAGACCTCGCCCGCTGTAGGGCTGGCTCTCGGTAAAAATCTCAGTCAAACTAACAACACTTCTTCTCATGTGCAGATCTCTGGGCCTCAGAAGCTTGCGGAAGTTTATCAGTGCCAATGGAAGCGGAAGGAGCTGCCGACGCAGCCCCCGCCCCGTTCGCAGCGCCAGGAGCGGCAGCGGCTGCGCTCGCAGCGCCCCGTTCCGGTCGGCGCCAGGGAAATTTCGCAAGCAGTGCCTGCGAGCGGCGACAACGTGACACAGCAAGTCTCGTCGCTCATTTCGACGCTAGAACGTGTATTTAGTAATTTTTAATAAAGCTCCTAAGGGTTCGAATATAAATTTGCCGTACTTCGATGGTAAATCGTCCGTCGAATATTTAGGTTTTTAGGCGGGCCTTTATTGATACCGAGGCCTCTTATACACACGCTGAGAACTTAGCGCGCATTAGCTTTGCGCTGCGCGGCGCAGCGCGCGAAGCCGTGAGCGTGGTGTTGGTGTCAGCGCGCGTGCCTGCCGACGTGCTGCGCGTGCTGGACATGAGGTTTGGCCGCGCCGAAACAATCGTGCTGCAAGAGATTGCAGCTATGCGCTCCCTGCCTAGAGTGAGCGCCGAAGGTAAGGATTTTGTTTGGTTTGCCTGTCGTGTTCGCAATTGCGTAGAAGTTATAAGACTTCTCGATCAGACAGATTACTTGACCTCGCCAGAGTTATTTAACGCGATGCTGTCTAAACTTCCTGCGATTTTGCGGCCGCGATGGCAAGATTACGCTGCTTCACACGAGCGTTACGGGGCGAAGCGCCTCGTAATGTTCGCGGATTTCCTAGCGCGTGAGGTAGATTTGCAAGTAAAGTATGGGATGGCCGACTCCGCAGTCCCTACTTCCAGTCATGCAACAGACCCTAGGAAATTTCGTGACAGGGTGAACGCAGTCTCTGAAAATGTAAACCATCGCATTTAGAGAAGCCTTGTAAAGTTTCTGGTGATAAATTTTCGGAAAATTCCAACAAAATTATTTGTTTGTTTTGTGGGAAAAGTCACGACATTTCCAAATGTGTCAAATTTGAAGGTTTGTCAATTAATGACAAATGGCACTTTGTGAAGAGTAAAAAACTTTGCCATCGGTGTTTGAAAAAAGGTTGGCACAGAATTAAATTCTGTAAATCAAAAGATTTATGCAAAGTTGATGGTTGCACGTACCGCCATCATTTATTGTTGCATGACTCTAACGTAGAGCGAAACTCGGCAGCCCATATAGATGTTGACGATAACGAGGGAGTGCCGAATGAGTGTGAGGTAGCCAGGTCGTCTGACACCCAGGCGGCGGACGTGGTCGCGCATGCCTCTGCTATAAGTGGTTCGCATCCGACGCGCACACCTGTCCGCTCCTCACCACTCCTGAAGGTTGTCGCAGTTACAGTTTCAGGCTCGTTAGGTAGCTACGATACGTTTGCTTTGCTAGACGATGGCGCGACGTCTACTTTTATTGATGCAGATGTGTCATCCCGTATAGGTGTTAGTGGCCCTAAAGCTCAAGTTCGACTCGACTGCGTAGGCGGTCTGTCTAAAGACACGTCAGTAGAGTATGTAGACTTCCACATCAGGGGCAAACACGGGTCTGACTCCTATCTTATTCGTAGGGCGCGCTCGATCAAAGGCTTAGGTATTAAAAGTCAGTCGGTTGATAAAAATGAAATCGCCAAATTGGGTCATTTGAGTGACTTAGTTGATGTTTTATCTTATGAGGACGCGAAGCCAACCATCATCATAGGAATCGATAATTGGCATTTGACTTTAGCCAAGGCTACTCGAAAGGGTACCAAGTCGCAACCAGTAGCTATAGATACGAACCTAGGGTGGGTGCTTTTCGGGTTCGCTTCCAATAGGACTAATCCTGTCGAGTTTGTCAACCACTCTAGTGATGTGCAGTGTCATAGTGACGTGTCTCTCGAATCGCTCATAAAGGAACAGTATCGGTTAGAATCGATAGGCATCACGAAGCGCGAGGTTCGTAGTACGGACGATGAGCATGCGCTGAATATTCTAGCTGACACTACGCATCGGTTGCCTTCGGGTCGTTTTGAAGTCGGCCTCTTGTGGCGTCAAAACGTTCCGAAGGTCCCTAATAGCTACCCACTTGCGATGTCGCGATTTCTAAGCCTTGAGAAGAAAATGTCAAAGATTCAGGACTACGCTCGATTATATCGCGAGAACGTTCACGCTATGATTGTAAAAGGTTACCGCGGAAGAGTGCCAGGGCGCGCCGGTTGGCACCCTCTGGTACCTTCCACATTTCGGGGTAACCAACGTGAATAAGCCGGGCAAGTTAAGAATCGTGCATGATGCCGCGGCGAAAGTTCAAGGCGTCAGCTTAAACTCATTATTGCTGCCAGGTCCTGACCCTTTTACAATCTCTCTTGGGTATTCTTTTTCGTTTTCGCGAAGGAGAGGTCGCTATGACCGCCGACATCCGTGAAATGTTCCCGCAGGTTAAAATAAGGGTTGAAGATCGCGACGCCCAACGGTTCCTCTGGCGTGACAACCCTAACGAGGCCATAAAAACGTACCGTATGTCATCCATGATATTTGGTGCCGCTTCCAGTCCTTGCTCTGCTCTTTTCGTCAAGGATAAAAATGCAGAGGAATGCAGGGGTTCGTATCCCGATGCGGCGACGGCAATTGTAGAAGATCACTACATGGATGACTACATCGGAAGTGTGGACTCAATTGAAAAGGCAGCACAGATTGCTGCTGACGTGGTCACCGTCCACAGGCGCGCAGGTTTTGAAATGCGGGGCTGGGTATCCAACGAGCCAGCCGCATTGGCACAAATACCAAGGGACCTCTTGCTCAGCCCCTCGGTGGCGGATGTTGCATTAGGTGATCTTCCGACGTCAGTTCGTACTTTAGGGCTGATGTGGCAACCAGCAAGCGACGTTATTACGTTCAGCCCAACCGTATCGGATAGATCCGCTTGTCAGGAAAGCCTCACTAAGCGCAGATTGCTTTCATATCTCATGCGCGTATACGACCCACTCGGAATTCTTGCGCCTGTTGTTGTTCCTGGTAGAATTATGTTCCAAAATATATGGCGCAAGGGTTACAGCTGGGACGAGGAGTTACCTGAGGTTGAGAAAAACGCCCGGAGCTGGTGGTTCGACAATTTAGCGTCTGTCTCGAACCTACAGATACCGCGTTTCTACCAAACCAAGGGTAACCCATTTCATGAGTGTGAGCTACACGTGTTCTCAGATGCCAGCGAGCTGGCCTACGTTGCGGTAGCCTATTGGCGATTTATAGATGCCGAGGGAAACGTGAAGCTCACCCTGATCTGTAGTAAAGCGCGAGTGGCTCCCTTGAAGCCCATTTCCATCCCACGTTTAGAGCTTCAAGGAGCGCTCTTAGCTGCTCGTCTCGCCTCATCCATTTGTGAAGCACATCGCTACGTGCCATCGAAGCGTTTCTTCTGGTGTGATTCGCTCAACGTGCTAGGATGGTTGCGTAGCGATGCGAGGTCATACAAGCCATTTGTCGCCCATCGCATAGGTGAAATTTGCGAGCTCACCGACGTATCAGAATGGCGTTGGGTGCCTTCGGATTTAAATGTCGCGGATGATGCAACACGCGTAAAACGCTCTGAGCTTACGGCGAACTCTCGCTGGGTATGCGGGCCACAGTTCCTCTTATCGTCAGAATGGCCCGTAGAACCAGCGAACGTTCAAAAGTCAGTTGCCTTAGAGCTCAAGCCAGCCGCACGATCACCTGCATCATCACGCAAACATCGTACCATTTCATCCGAACATACCTCAGCTCATGATCATACCGTCATTTGTCATAATGCTGAGACTCGGTTGCATTTGCCTTTGTCAGCCGATCCATCTCGCTTCAGTTCGTGGCTGAGATTGGTACGCGCAACAGCTCGAGCTCACCAGTATCTTGCTTTGCTTAGACTGCGTTGTCTTAAAAAACGGGGGGTCGCGGTGAACAATCTTGAGCCAGTCCGCGGTAAATTGCTCACTTTCACTTCCGGTTCTGTCACTGGCGCTAACGCTTTAACGTCTAAAGGTCTCACAGCGGACAATGTCCACCTAGCGGAGATGCACATATTCCGGCAGAGTCAGCTGGATAGCTTCAAGAGTGATGTTGGATGTCTGCGAGCGGGAAAACCTGTACCAGCCCAAAGTCGCCTCTCGAAATTTGTGGTGTTTTTTCGGCAATGATAATTTGGTCAGGTTATCCGACCGGACGGCTGCAGTGGCAGATCAAGAAAAAGTAAACCCAGTTGTTCTGGATGGAAAGCACCCCGCAATTCGTCTCTTAGTCATGTCGTACCACCAAAAAGCTGCGCACTGTAATACAGAGATGGTGGTGAATCAGTTACGACAGCGATTCTGGGTGATTCACGCGAGGAGTGTAGTACGCTCCATCATTCATAATTGCACCAAGTGCCGACTCCTGCGAGCAGCCCCTCTTCAACCTCCAGTCGGCGATTTACCTGTGGAGAGATTATCCCACCACCGTCGACCATTTTTCGTTCGTGGGACTGGATTACTTCGGGCCTCTCCTGGTGACTATCGGACGCAGGCGTGAAAAACGATGGGTCGCCGTCCTGACGTGTTTGGTCACCAGAGCTATTCACCTGGAAGTGGTTTCCAATTTGTCCACCGATGCGGCTCTCATGTGTCTCAGGCGATTTATTGCGCGGCGTGGGACACCTACCCAGATTTTGTCCGATAATGGGACAGCCTTTGTTGGAGCCAGCAAGGAGCTGAAGGCGCTCTTCGGCCCGGCGGTTGAGGATTTTGCTGCCAACCAGCGGATCCAGTGGAAATTCATCCCACCATCTGCACCGTTTATGGGAGGCGCATGGGAGAGGATTGTGCGCAGCGTAAAAACGGCCCTGCGTGCGACGTTGCGAGAACGAGCGCCAACTGAAGAAGTGCTGCGGACGCTGTTGGCGGAGGCGGAGTTTGTGGTCAACTCCCGACCACTAACCCACGTATCCTGTGAAGCGCAAACGGAAGAGGCGCTCACTCCTTTCCATTTTATTTTGGGGGCGTCAGCCGGAAGTAGTTTCCCCGCAACTGATCTCCAGGATGGGGATTTGGTCAGTCGAGCAGGCTGGAGAAGATCATTGCGCCTGGCTGACCATTTCTGGCGAAGATGGCTGGCGGAGTACCTGCCAACACTTACCCCTAGGAGGAGTCAGCGGAATACGCCAAATGTCGCTATTGGGGACCTAGTGTTGGTAGTCGACGGAAACTTGCCGCGCGGGTCGTGGCCCCGGGGCCGCGTGTGCGCCGTGCACCCAGGCCGGGACGGGGTAGTCCGTGTGGCGGATGTGTGTACCTCCGCTGGGGTTTTGAGACGTCCCACCAAAAAGTTAGTTTTTTTGTGTTGAAATGAAAAAGGGACCATGTGCTAAAGCACATCCTTTTTTGATATTATTGTTTATGGTTTTTATATTTTATTTGTTTGACGTTTATATCTTGCTATTAATTACACATCGTTCTCCACTACGAACCAGCGCGTTTTTATTTACTCATTATTCTAAGCAGAATAGTGGTTTTTAATAGTGATGTTATAATTTTATTTCTAGTTTCAGTATAACAAACGCTGGTAAACTTTAAAAAATAAATAAAAAAGAGAAAAAAAACTACCGTTTTCTACCCTCACTAAAGTGCTCCTGTCAATGAAGTTGTAACATAACGTTGATACCTATTTTATTTTGGAGTAGTTGCTGAGGTTTTTTTTGAATAAAACAAAATCAAGCCGTTGCAGCATGATTGAAAACTAAAAAATCTCTCAACAAAGGTTGAACTATTACAAAAATACTTTAAAACTTATGAGACAAACTTAAGAATGGGCTTGAAGTGAAATAAGCACATTTTGTCCCTTCATAACATAATTTCTAATAACAGTTTTCACGTTTATGACATCGATATGCAGAAAACTGTCTTATCAGTGAAAGTATTTTACCGCATAAGGAAAATATAGAGCTGGGTAGTTATTATCTTCGAGTTAATCATGAAAGATTTTCTTCTCAAGTAATGGTTGGTGGAAATGCCTCAGGCCTGTAGCGATAACTATCGATGCACCGTTAAGGGGCTACACGAATGAAACTAGCGCCGCCAACCTATTTACACTGATTGTGGCGAAAATACGATATTTTTTTAAGAAAGCAAAACATTACAGACTTAGATAAAAGTAAATTGAATTTTTCAAGATGCAATACAATATATAAAACACGCGACAAGTAACAATAAAGTTCATTATTGCTAAAAGTGGCCGTTTTTAGCAATAATGAACTTTATTGCTACTTGTCACGTGTAAAAAATATTGTTTTGCATCTCGAAAAATTCTATTTACTTGGATCTAAGTCTGTAATGTTTTATTTTCTTCAAAAATATCATATTTTCGCCACAATCAGTGTAAATAGGTTGGCGGCGCTAGTTTCATTCGTATAGCCCCTTAAATCGCAACACTACGCATGACTAATTGGAAATGTCAGATTTGTGAGGAAAATTCCGCATAAGATCTACATTTCTACGAAAACTGTTGCATTTATTTTTTATTTCGTTTTATTTTTCAATGTGAGTGAGTAATCAAAGTCTTATAGTATTTTTCTCTGAGTTGTTCTGACGGTGGCATCAGAAAATGAAATAGGGATAAATCATTTCACAAATATAAATTCAAAAAGAAGATGTAATTTGTGAATTTGGGGTTTCATTGAGTTACAGCGTTCCAGACTACAAATTATTAAGAACAAGAAAATTGCAAGAATGAACACCAAACATGTATCTTCATATCTTGTAGGCGAATGTCCAGATCATCACTTCCTTAAGCGCACAAGCCGAGATTGTGGACCAAAGTCTATAGGCAAATAAATAATGTGAAAATAACGAATCGAAACAATGATATCTCATTGTTGCCTGTTCATCCGTCAGAACGCCCGGTTTACATTCTAGGCCGGATTTTTCTAAAATAGTGCATATAGATATTGTTGCGGGTACGGGGTACGTAAGATTCAAGTAAAATGCCAAAGTCACAAAAAGACAATTAATTTATTCGAAGAGTAACAAAACCACAATTAAAACACTAAATCACACTTAAACGCACTAAAACACTAAAATCTTCCTTAAACACTTCGCAGGTAATACACAAGATCACTCTTAGTTCGCAGGAGAATAATCGCTTTCCAAATTGGAACTCACTTCTTCGCTTTCCAAATCAGAACTCACTCCTTCGCTGTTCAAATCAGAACTCACTTCTTCGCTGTTCAAATCAGAACTCACTCCTTCGCTGTTCAAATCAGAACTGATTCGTCGGCTCGCCCGTCCCGCTTTTATACTAGCGCGGTCGCGGGCGAGACCTTACTAGAAGGGAATAGAACATTCTCGATCTTTTCTCTCGTAACTTCGATTGAGACTTTGTAGACATCGGACATGTTGCTACGTATTAGGGCTTCGAGAGATTTCTACATAGTTCCCGATATTTCTCGTAGCTTCTCGAACGTTCGATGGAGAATTCGATAATTTTCTATTCCGAATGCGTAGGTTCGGGGGCGACTATGCGTGTATAACGTAGTACACAACGGAATAATAGACCTTACTTCGTTTGAGACAAGCTCTATTTCCGTATGCAGGGGCACATAGTCGTAACATTACCCCCCTCTTAGTCATGCTCGTCCCGAGCATCATTGGACCCATGGTAACGAGCCAACCGATCAATGTGAACAATTTTAGGTTTTCCTCTTGTTCCTTGTTTGATCCGATAGGTTAAGTCGTTCAGTCTAGTAATAATCTTGTATGGCCCTTCCCACCTTGGCTGGAACTTCGGTGATTTGCCTTTCTTCCTGAGTGGGTTGTGTAACCAAACCAGACTTCCTTCCTCGAAACCGTCGGTGTTGGCTTTGCGGTCATAACGGGTCTTCATTCTTTCGCTGGACTTAGACTACAGTCTCTAACTAGAGCATGTACTTCGTCCAGGCGCTTCTGTAGGTCAGCCGCATAATCGGTTACTGGTTTTGGAGCTTCTGGCGGTGTCCCAGTCAATGCATCTACCGGAAGCCGCATTTCTCGACCGAAGTTTACCATTGCTGGGGTAGCGCTGGTACTATCGTGGATCGCAGATCGGTAGGACAGTAGGAAAAGCGGTATGTACTGGTCCCAGTCTCGTTGATGCTCGTCGACAACTTTGGCCAAGTGGTTTTCCAACGTTTGGTTGAATCTCTCGACCATGCCATCGGATTGCGGGTGTGCTGGAGTAGTACGGGTCTTATGCATACCCAACAGTTGACAGACCTCCTGAAACAGTGCTGACTCGAAGTTTCTTCCTTGGTCTGAATGTATCTCTAGAGGCACACCAAATCGGCAAATCACCTCGTGGACTAACTTTTTAGCGACCGTCTTCGCTTCTTGATTAGGCGTAGCGAAGACTTCAGGCCACTTAGTGAAGTAATCTTGGACCACAATGATGTATTTGTTTCCTTCATCGGATTCTGGAAAGGGGCCAGCTACATCGACTGCGATTCTTTCCCATGGAGCGCCGACGTTGTACAGCTTGAGTTTGCCCTTACTTCTGGTTTGTGGGCCCTTTACTGATGCGCAAGTCGTACATTTCTTGCACCAGTCTTCGACGTCCTCCCGACAGTGTATCCAGTAGAATCTCTGTCTCAGCTTCTCTAAGGTCTTCTTCACGCCTAAATGTCCTCCGGATACCCCATCGTGTATGTATCTCAGTAAAGAAGCAACTTGTTTACGGGGTACAATCAGCTGTAATGTTGTTTGGTCCCCTTTAGGTGTTTCCCATTTCCTGAAAAGTACTCCATCCTTAATCTCCAAACTGTCCCATTGCGCCCAGTAACTTTTCGTAATGGGGCTTGAAGATGCTACTTGGCTCCAAGAAGGTTTTTGACCTACTTCTTTCCAATCAAAGATTTTCCTTAGGTCTCTATCCTCTTTTTGAGCCTTTTTGATAGCGTCTTCACTCCATTCATTATCAAGACCCTGGGTGGTTATCATCCGGACTTCTTCTTTGGTTTCCGTCCTAGAGCAGTGACTGCAGGCCTCTGGACAAGGTCTTCTTGAAAGAGCATCGGCATTCAAATGCGTTCTACCACTCCGATGTTCGGTTGTGAAGTTGTACTCTTGAAGTTGTTCTAGCCACCGTGCCACTTGTCCTTCAGGGTTCTTAAATCTGCAAGAGCCATTTTAACGCAGCGTGATCTGTCCGCAAGGTGAACTGTCTTCCAACGAGATACTTGTTGAAATGTTGTAGAGTCTTCACTACAGCCAACAGTTCCTTACGAGTCACACAGTAGTTCCTTTCGGGTTTCGAGAGTGACTTACTGAAATAAGCGATCACCACTTCCCGTTCACCTTGTTCTTGCGACAGAACTCCGCCTATGCCAGTGTTGCTGGCGTCGGTGTCCACGATAAACCTTCCTTCTCTGTTGGGGTAGCCAAGTATAGGACTGGTGCAGAGGTGTTCTTTTAATCTGATAAAAGCTTGATCGCATTCCGAGTCCCAGGCAAATATTCGTTTATCTTCCGTGAGCCGATGGAGTGGTTTAGCGATGTCGGAGAAGTTCTTTACGAAACGCCGGTAGTATGCGCATAAGCCCAAAAATGATCTCACGTCGGTCTTGTTAGCTGGTATAGGCCACTCTTGGACAGCTTTTATCTTCTCTGGGTCGGTCCTTACACCATTCGATGAGATAATGTGTCCTAAGTAGGCGACTTCTTCCTTGAAAAACGTGCATTTCTTTGGGCTGAGTTTTAAGTTTGCTTCTCGTATTCTGGTGAAAACCTTCCTTAGGTTACTAACATGCTCCGTGAAATTTCGTCCCATGACGATGATGTCATCCAGATACACCAGGCATGCATCTCCCAGTAGTCCAACCAGCACCCTTTCCATTAACCGCTCGAATGTCGCCGGAGCGTTACAAAGACCAAAGGGCATGACGTTGAACTGCCACAGTCCATTCCTAGTTCCGGTCGTAAATGCCGTCTTCTCTTTGTCTACTGGATGGATGTCTACTTGCCAGTAACCACTCTTAAGGTCCACTGTTGAGAACCACTTCATGCCGCTCAGCATGTCCAGGGTGTCGTCTATACGGGGCAAAGGGTAGCTGTCCTTCTTAGTTGCATTATTCAACAACCGGTAGTCCACACAAAACCTGGTGCTGCCGTCTTTCTTCTTTACCAGGACTACTGGCGAAGACCACGGGCTTGTTGAAGGTTCTATGATGCGGTTCTTCTGCATCTCGGCAATCATGTCTGCTACCTCCTTTTCTTTGGCAAATGGAAGGCGTCTAGGCCGCTGCTTAATTGGTGGTGCGTCACCCGTATCTATGCGGTGTTTAACGAGACCTGTCCTTCCCAAATCATGGTCACCCTTTGAAAATATGTCGTTAAAATCGAGTAACAACCTTTTAGCTTGCTGAAGTTCCCGTTCAGAGAGCTTGTCCTTACAATGTGCTAGGAGCGGCGTGACGTCATCTCGTTGACAGGATTTCGGTTCCCGGGCTGTTTTCAGTCCTCCTTATTGATTGACCTGCGTCGCACCGTCCAATGACACAGTCTCTTCGTAGCTGCACTTCATCTCCGCTAAGATTGATGACTCGCACTAGCGCTCCTTTTCCGGTCATTGCCAGCGTTCTTGCTGTGATCCAACTTGGATGGTCGCCGCAGTTTTCTATAACGACGCTTCGTCCTTGACACACATTGTGAGGAAATCTAACTTTGACCAGAGTTTCAGACCTCGGCGGTAGGGTCGTCGTTTTTAGGCAGTAAACTGCGCATGATCTCGCTCCCTCTAGGAATACTTCTTGTTCCGGGAAACTAAGTACTCCTTTAGAGACGTCTACCACACACTTCTGGTCTCTTAAAAAGTCCAATCCGATGATGCAATCGTCAGTGATATCTGCTATGAGCACACTGTATTCAAAGGCCATTTCTCCAAGGGTTATCTTCGCCATCGTCTCACCGAAGACGGTAACTGGCTGGCCTGTTGCTGTTTGAAGCTGAACGGTTGGTCTGCGATTCCACATAATAGTCCTTTTCAGTAGTTCTGGACGCACTATTGTTCTTGAAGCACCGGTGTCAATAGTAAAGTGACACGTTATGCTGTTCAGCTGTCCAACCACTGTAAGGTTGTTCCCATTGCCAATCTGTGAAACAGTGACGGTAGGGGCTCGATGTTGACCAGCCAGCGCCCGCCCCGCGGCCCTGGCTCCCTTTAGTTTAACGACAGCTCTTCTGCGTCCACCTGTGTAGAGGACGCTACTGTCGTTTTACGCGGCCATTTTCGCTTGGGGCAACTACTCCGAATATGGCCCCTCTCGCCGCAGCCATAGCACATCGGACCCAAAGAGGGGTTTTCCTTTGCCACAACCTCCCGAATTCGATGTTTTCTAGAGTCCTGATGCACGGCTTCCACCTCCAAGGCATGGGCTAGAGCTTCCTGCAAGGTCTGATGATGTCCCAGCTTCACGGCATGTCTGACATCTTCGTCCCTAATGCCATCATAGAAAGCTTGCGGGATCATTGATTCCACCATCGTCGGGCATGACACGTATGCACGTCGGACTAGCCTCTCGATTTCCGCCGCCCATTGCTGTAGGCTCTCACCAGGTTTCTGTTGTCGATCGCGGAGTTGTGCTCTATACGCGTGTTCCATGTGTTTGTCGCTGTACCTGCCCTCTAGTGCTCTTTGGAGAGCACCTAAAGTTCTGTTATCCGAAGGCAGGTTCTCCAATGTAAGCAGGGCATCCCCACGAAGAGCAAGAGTCAAAGCTAACATTGATTCTTCTTCGTTCCACCCCTTTCCTTTAGCCACCGATTCGAACTGATACCAGAACGCTGCCCAAGACGTCGTTCCATCGAAGTGGGGTACTTCGACTTTCGGGGAATCCGATACTACTGAAGCACCTCGGGTCTCCACTCTTGCCATCTTGGTATGCAGCTGTTGCATCTCAGTATCCATCTGGCACAGGCGATTCTCGTGTTGGGTGAATCGATCTTCATGTTGGGTGAGTCGATCTTCATGTTGGGTAAGTCGATCTTCGTGTTGGGTCTTGATGCTTAGCACGTCATCCTTGAGAGCATCGATCTGTTTTTCTAATACTTCGTGCTTCTTCTCAATAGCGCCCAACAAGCTCTTGCCTAGCTCTTCCTGACGGCGGGCTTGCTCTTCCTGGTGAAGGTCTTGCTTTTCACACAGTTTAGCAAACTGTGCTTCTTGAAGGCGGGCTAGCTCCTCCTGGCGGATGGCTTGCGTCTTCAGCATTTTAAATATATCTGCAATCTCCATAGGCCCAATCGGTGTTTGTATCGATCCTTCTGTTGAAGTCCCTTCACCCTCTTGCACAGCCACAGCCGCGGTTTGACTCCTCGTTACTCGACCCTCACTGTCTTCTCGTGGTGTAAGTGGCATCTTGAATCCCGCTTCTGACACCAATTGTTGCGGGTACGGGGTACGTAAGATTCAAGTAAAATGCCAAAGTCACAAAAAGACAATTAATTTATTCGAAGAGTAACAAAACACAATTAAAACACTAAATCACACTTAAACGCACTAAAACACTAAAATCTTCCTTAAACACTTCGCAGGTAATACACAAGATCACTCTTAGTTCGCAGGAGAATAATCGCTTTCCAAATTGGAACTCACTTCTTCGCTTTCCAAATCAGAACTCACTCCTTCGCTGTTCAAATCAGAACTCACTTCTTCGCTGTTCAAATCAGAACTCACTTCTTCGTTGTTCAAATCAGAACTGATTCGTCGGCTCGCCCGTCCCGCTTTTATACTAGCGCGGTCGCGGGCGAGACCTTACTAGAAGGGAATAGAACATTCTCGATCTTTTCTCTCGTAACTTCGATTGAGACTTTGTAGACATCGGACATGTTGCTACGTATTAGGGCTTCGAGAGATTTCTACATAGTTCCCGATATTTCTCGTAGCTTCTCGAACGTTCGATGGAGAATTCGATAATTTTCTATTCCGAATGCGTAGGTTCGGGGGCGACTATGCGTGTATAACGTAGTACACAACGGAATAATAGACCTTATTCGTTTGAGACAAGCTCTATTTCCGTATGCAGGGGCACATAGTCGTAACAATATAATACCAAAAGTGGACTTAATCGGAAAGAAACACGTGCACACAACAGGTTTTATTTTTGAAGACTCGAAATGTTCAACCAGTATTTTATTTTTATTACCTACGTCTTTGAAAACTGGATCTAGACCGAAAGAAGATAACAATTTATGCGCAAATAACCGGTCAGTCGCTTTTAGCAACAATAGTTGCCAAAATTTACTACTGTTTACTACATAGTTATTGGACAAGCGAGCGGATAAAAATACTGGTCAAGTAATGTATTATTGTAACATGTATTTACATTATCTTGAACGTGATATTAATTGCATCAATAATTTACGAGAAGTTGCATCTAAGAATCGAGTCCCAACAAAGTAGTAAACATGAACATCCTAAAATTTGCTATACCAATATTTAGCTTCTCATATTATCACACAACTACATGACAAATAAAATAGAGCATCAAATAACCGTTTTCCCATATCAAACTGTTTTGTGAAGATTTATCGCCAGTTCCACGAATTTTTTTCTTATCTTAACGTATTGAAGCGCATACAGAATAACTTTTTCTTATTTTCACTTGAATGTTTGCACATCTTGTATGTTGGATGTAAGTATTTGTCATCCTGTCTATCTTTCTATATTACAAAACTTTTTATGGTTCTTTGTTCTCTTGAATATTTAACTACTTTATGTTCCAAATAATTAACCTTTGATAACCGCTTTCAGATGTCTCTTTGACATAACCAATAATGATTTGTATTGTCAAACCGGACAGCTGACATGAAAAAAGTTGTCATTTCCGTCATGTTGGTTTTTGCTAATCTATAGTTGCTATATTTTTTGCGTAATATATTTTTGGTACCAGCAAACAATCTTATTATAAAAAATATAGTAATAAAGTATTGTAGGTAGGTGGGTATTTCCGAGCCGAAAGTTTTTACATTTTGGAACAATGTCATCACATTGTATATTAGAAGGTGTCACCCGGATCCAGCCTTCGTTCGTTTGGCTTAGCTTTTTACAATGTTTGACAAGTAAACACAGTCGTTCACATATTTTAATGGCACATTAAAAAAAGGTAGCAAGTTAACCGCATTAAAAAAAATGCAAATAGGGTATGTAATCAAATACTAAAAGACAGCTTTGGACGCAACAGGGAAAAATGTTAAGATGGCGACTATGATATAAAAAACCAAATGAGTGAGAATTGTTGACATTGTATGACACTTCATACAAAAGACAAATAACTGACGACAAAGAGATGACAAAACATTATTTAGCTTATCATAGCATTTTAAAATTTTGTTCATTAGAATCAATATTGACATTATTATAGTTAGCTATCTGACATCCATCATACGCGAAAGGTATAGTATTGCGACAAGTATACTGTGTAAAGTTTATGCAGGCCGCTAAATCAGCAACACTGTTAATTGTTATTGGGTTTTTTTTGTGGACCCAGATGAAATGCCGCCGGCCCGTAGTGCAATGAGCCGACGTCGCCACCTTTCGGCGGCGCCTTATGCACACCCTCGGCTGGGTGACCGACGGGTAGTGTTAGGCTCTCCCATGACTGGGGCCTCAGCCTATTACCTAATACATAAGAGTCAACAGTGTGCTTGCTCTTAATTGGCTGATAAAGTACCTACATAATGTGCGTATATCTAATTCGTTAAGATGTTTGTTATTCAAATAAAGCTGCATCCCTAATTAGTCGTGACGCTAGTCATAATTCTAGCAAAGATAATAATTTTATTATTCTGCATTGTATTGCGTAACCTATTGTTGTGTTCTAGACTAGAGTAGGCGCTATTAGTCCATCTAAATTATAAGGTTAACTTCCAGCGTTAAAGTTAACGCGTTTATGCAAACCTATATTGTTTATAGAGAAATTCCATAAAGAAAATGGGCAAGTTCTATAAACAAACAACAAATTTTATAAGTGAAAAGAAAAAACAAAATTTAATCAACACCCAGCACTCTCAAATTGTTTCAAGACTGTAAATTTTTCATTGATTTCAATGATTAGATATCATTTAAAAACTATAATATTGTTTTGAATACCCAAATCCTAAATACTTATTTTGAGGAAGTTGAGGCACATAATTTGAATCGTTGACGAAGGCAAACGCCCATCAAATCGTAACCCGACCAAAGGGACCCTTACTTCTTCCGTTTTTTTAACCTTTTTCACCGTGTGAGCCGCGCCTAAGACCGATAGCGCGCCTCGATAACAACACAATAGAACGGACTTGATTATTTGCTCGAATCACGCGCACACGATCAACGATGCTGCGAGTCCGTCAGACGGTTTGATAAAACATTAGAAACAAATGAAGGTTGTGAAGAAAATTATTTATTATTCACTCTGGGAGGCGATAAGCTGCAGTCTTTTGTTTTTGCCTTAACTGTAACAATGGCCGTAACAGCTGCTGTGCGCAAGGCTTGTTAGGGATGGCACTTTTACTGATAAGAGGTAAGTAGGTAAAGGTAACAAATGCAAAATTATGGTCGCAGTCTTAGTGGAACGACTCTTAGAGGATGATGAAACCAGTCTTTTCTTAGGAAATCCAAATCAATGGTAAAAGGACAACTGGATAGGTAATATTATGTATAAATTAAAGGATCTGCTGCAAAAGGAGAAGCTGCAAAACTAATTAGGGTAAGTGATAGTAAATTATAAATATTTTTTTCCTAGTTTAGGAATATTTTTTTATTGAATAGTATCACTATTAAATATAGCCCTTGACTGAAATATGAAGGTAGATAACATACGGGTTAAGTCGTAACTTTGAAATTACAGAAATGCCTAGTGACTGTTACTCAAGTTTTATGATACACCCAGGAATTTCTAATATGAAACTTTGACAAATGAATGAAAACAAGTGAGTAGGTAACTGAGTCAAACTACAAAATAGGTACACAAGAACGATAAAAAACAAAACACTCATTTATTTTGTTCACGCTCTTTCTGCATTTGCTGATGATATTGACATGACGTGTAAGTAAACTCGTGCATAACATTATGTACCTAATTATTACAATCAATGTTGTAGTAGTATGTAGTTACTTGAGAATAAGTAGGTTTTAAGGCATTTGGAATTGGTTAGTTAATATACTTAGTACAATATTATGAGCTATGGTAGCGCAGTGAATAAGAAAACGCATCTGTTGAACAGGAGTTTGCAGTACAGAGGCGTATTACTTGTGAGGGGATTACAAAATAATACGTACATAAGTCCATTTAGTTTTGTTTTCCGCTGAGGTGAGATAAAATTTCAAAAAGCAATGGAGTGTCCCAATGCTAATGGCATTGTGCAATGTTGATATGTGTGGACAAAAAGACAATCAATTCTTGGTCCTTAGCCTTTAACGACATTCCGCCCACACGATAAGTGCTGTGTTTCCCACTTATCTCGATCTCTGTCGTTTAATTTGATTACTTGACGACACTTGAAGTGTTGCGTGAGTTTTTTGCGCAAGTTAAGTATGAGAATGTACTGCGCATCACGGCATTGTGAGGCGCGTCGCGAAATGAACATGTTGGCGACTCAGGGCTACTACCAAGTCTTATACGACTACACTTAATGCATTAGATACGCCTGATTTAGAGAGAACCTAACTAACTACAATACTAATACGTGCAATGGTCGCACTCGGTACAGAATTAACTATCTATATCTTATTTTTTATATGAGGTAAGGTTTATAGGTAAACCGAAACGCAGAGATATTTTATAAATAGTAGAGATATAGATATACAGACGGAGGTCCATATAAAAGATGATTGAAAATGATTATGTCAAAACATCAATTTACAAACGAACAAACAGTCCATCTACTGGATTTTGATAGCCCCCAAGTTCAACAAAGGTTTCAATTTGACTGGTTAAAACTTTTTGCTCGCAAGAAACAGTACTAAGAACCTCCCACCACTACTATTCATCCTCTTTGTATTGTGTTGCACAAAAAATAGCAACAAGTGAACATCTTTAAATCGTTGACCGTTGAAGCACGGTGAAGTAGACGTGTTTCGAGTTTTCGAGTGGAGGTCAAAGCATACGCAGCGGCTGGAAGCCGGCAGTAGAGAAGTTGGGACCGGTTGTTCGTCTTTGCATCACGAAAACACGAATTTGCAAATATTAAGCCATACTATTTCTTATTGAGACATACCTAGTTTGTTTATTTTATGTCAAACTGCTAAGCTTCAAAACCTAACATGCGTTGCATTGCTGTTATAAAGACGGTTTCTACAAATCAATTCGATTTTGAGAAATCTTTAAAAACATAACTAATTGGTATTACTATATAGGTAACATAATGACTTGTGATAAATCGTCAGATGGTTTAAAGACATTGAAACGGTAGCTCTACCTAAGCTAGTAATATAAACTTGATTACTTATTGTGAAATGATGCAATTAGTAATTACTTTTAGTAATTGTAAGTTAGTACTCGTAGTAGGGTCTCAAATGACGATGACTAATTTAACTATAACATCGAAAGCTCCACCAGTCTTATGGGTCAATTTGTCAAAAACTCATCTACACTATTTACTCTTGAGCTTGAAATAATTATATTGATTTAAATTTCATATCCTCCTAATAGTAAGTAGTAGTATCTCTATTGTATAAGTACATGTCGTATAAAATTACCAGTTCCTACTCGAAAGATAGACTCACAAAATAAAACCAAGTGCCTGCGTATTATGGTTTTCAGGTACTTCCAGTATTGACGTGTCCCTCCTGTCTGGAGGGGTGACTCAACCCTTCAATTATTTCAACCCCGCGGAACGACACGGCTTGCTGAGCAAATGTTCTTCAAATAAATGTCCACAGGAATATATCGAGAATACCATCGGCTTCGTTTACGGATTCAATGTAGATTATAAATATACGCACTATTTTTTCTCTTGTTTAAATCCGTTAACTTTTATTTAATGGCTGATGCCTGAAAAGTGCTCAATATAATGAGGTTGAGATAGAAAAATTGTCGAAGTAAGTACATGACAAAACTCTGGTTACCTCAATTATGATGTCGTATAGTTCTCACTAACTATTGATGATTTAGTATTGATTTTAATATATTTAATTAAACCTCTTGATAAATACAGTTTTTAAGACCCAATAAAGAAAGAACCCACCAGTTAATAGGTAGTAAGCATAACAAATCTATTAACGAAGGAAAATTAATGGCTTTAACACACGAAAGCTGTAAACGTGGGTAATGTCCATTTTGTAGTCTAAGTTATGAGCGTTTAAGTCCTAGAACCCTAACCCAAAACCAAGAAAAAAAATGGATATTTCTTGTATTCAGTTATTTTTAAACGGTGTTGAAAGAAACTGTTTATCATATTATTAAATTAAATATCTTATTTTTTCATAGGCATTTCAATAAATGTATAAAATAATGTTTTCGGAAATAATCCTTTTATACTCTTTGCTTATACCTAGATATACTTTTTGGTAAAATACCATGATCCAACAACAAAAAAATGTTCGGTATGGATTAATACAGAACTGTAAAATTGGCCTTAGAATTGTCCCTTGCGGAATCTCTAATATTAAATGGAAAAAATTTAGTAATATTATCAAATGCTTTCTCTAATACACTTTAGCTATTACCAAAACCGTTTAGTGTATTTAATAGTAAAAGCCTATTACTTATGTCAAACGAAAACTCAAGCAAATGACCCAGACCTTCTAACCTTGGTTTGGCTTTTAGCGGATTAGCTATATTTTACCGATGTCTTGAATTAGATTTGCCAGTTAACACTAGTATCACCTTTAAGTTTATGCAGATTAGATTAGTGATCTGGTTTGTTGTTGCGATCCAATTAATATTGAAATATTTACTTAAAGCATTAATCAATGCAAGGTGTTGCGGTCATTATAACGTTATCAAGATGTAAATGTTAATATTTCCCGTTTCGTCGGTAAAGACCAAAGGGTGTGAGGGGGACAGAGTGACTCAGCGTCTTTTATTTATTCAACAATTATGATGAAGTCAAATATAGCTGATCTGAATTATTCAATGCACAAGAATATCAAAGTAAAGTTATTATTGTGGTTAGAATAAATAATTATGATGATACTACTGAAACTAGCAAAATAATTGCAGATGATGAAAGTATAAAAAATAGGAAAATAGTACAAAGGTTGAAAAAAAAAGTTGTTCTTAAGCTTTCGTTTTCAACCAATTTGGATAAGAGATCCATTGTCCCTATGTATCAAAATTTATATTGTTAAATAAGTTCTATTATAATTAATAAAGTTTTATTTTTTTTATTTTATTAATTGAACTAATCTATTCCTCTGTCTTTTTAACCTTTTGAATTACAATCCTATCTTCATACAACTACGTTTATATGCAGTTACGTTTGTAATGTTACCATGCAGCAACAACATTATAAACCCAGTAGAGTACACGTCACGACGATTACCTACAATTTCCATCTGTTCCTAAACACATTATTGTATAAGTGCCGTTATTTAAGGATATATTACTCAGTTTGCTGAAGCTAATATTTATAATAGTAAAGCAATATATCAGTACGGATGAACATTTCATTTGCATAGTTATGGTTCATTCTCATTTATCTTGAAGCGTTTGCGCAGCGCGTACTCACGTGAGGCTTAAGATCAAAGCAGCCTTACCTGGAAAGAGAAACAGGAAATTTAGTATGTTTTTTGTAAATGCTAACTAGTTTTAGCACTTTATTTTTAGACCCAGAATAAGAACGAAATTTGTATTTGAAATCATTTGTGTGTAATAAAAGACAGTATTATCACAAATACTCGTATTGCTCTACTATTTGATGTTCATGTGTTAGTACCTACCTACATTAAATAACGATGAATATGTACGTAGTAGATGTGGTAGATTTTCGTCAAAATGAAATTATAGTTCCATTACGGCGAAGAACTGTTTTGTCTTCATATTTTTTTTCTTCTAAACATAAGTTCTCGTACTTTAGTAGTATCTATCGGCGGTATGAGTGAAAACGTAACTAACAATAATTAAAAAAACTATTATTTATTATCTACATAACAAAGTATCGTTTACTTTTTTAGGATTTAGGTAGGTATACCTACCCTCTCCCTCCCGCCAATTGTGAACACCTATTAATTATACTACTTATGAAATTGCATCAGTGATGCAATGGCCGTAGGATATAAGTTAAATAAATCAAGTCATATAAAATGTACACCATAACATAATTATAAATGCTAATATTAACGGTGGATTGTTCATCACGTCACCATTATATATAAGATTTGCATGTAATTATCTGGATTACATTTGAATAAACCATCAATTTCAAATCGATTGACTTGTGTTTACTCTCAAATGGTCTATTAAATTAAATGCAGTCATTAATAATACCTTATGTTTGTTGTCGCGTGACTGCGCATTACACTGTGTGATGTTATTTACTTCACACGCAGTAATAAGTCATAAATTGCCATGAAACGTAGGATATAAAGTAAATTAATCATAGCTACGTGGGAAACTAATGTCTGGCCATGCCGTCGCCTGCCGGGTCCTGCCAGAAAGGGTAGACACCTTAGACAAAAGATTAGACCGGGATTAGACCGGACACGCAAATAATAATACTCGTGTAAACGGAACAACTACATACAGAAGTCGCTAAGAGTAAAAGATACAGAATCATGATTGTCTATCTTTGTCAGGGTTTCACTTTTTTTGCTGGGCACATTTCAAGTTGCGCCCAACAAAGCTAGTTGCTATAGTAACCCATAGTAATTAAGTGCGATTTTTGATCGTATTTTTAGATACTACCGTAATAACCAACCGGTAACCTATCTTACTTTCGAAACTTCATTATTCGAATTTCATAACTTCGAAAACGGTATATCGAAGTTTTGAATCGAAGATATATTTTTTGACAAAACATTGTATGCAATACATTTATTTTACATATGTTTCATTTTCCAGAAAAACTAATAGCCGATTTTCAAAAGCTCTTTTTTTATTTTACAGATGTATTACTTACAATATTTTTTTATTCTAGACATATTAAACATCGAAGTAACCTTTCTCCTATTATTGCAAACGAGACATTGGTTTATTTAGTGTTTAATTTTGCGCTACAAAATGTATTGACAGAAGCGAATCGCTGCAAAACCGACTCCACGTAGTCTTGTCTGCCCTACCCCTAGAGTGTAATTCAAACCCGCGTAGGCGCGGAAGGGCGAGGCGGCCCGCGAGCTGAGGAGCAGGTGGTTTTTGCTCGCCACCGCGGCTGAGGCTGGCCGGCGAAGCCGGCCAATAAGCCGAGGCTGCGGTGACGAGCGAGAATCATCTGCGACGATAAGCTCGCGTGGGACCGCCGAAGCCTTGCAGCGCCGGAGCCGTGACAGAAACAATGCATGCTGCATGCATGCCTGCATGCCCAGTTGCATGCCTGCATGCATGCCTGGTTGCATGCCTGCATGCATGCCTGGTTGCATGCCTGCATGCATGCACGGTTGCATGCATGCTGCATGCCTGCTTGAATTCTGCATGCTAGCTTGAATGCTGCATGCATGATTCACCTGAGCCACATAACTTGTCAGAATAATTATTGAAGATTATACTAAAAATACTTATGATATGTAATTGTTATATAAACTTATTTGTCTTTTAATAACATAGAAAACGATTATCTGGCAACTAATTCGTCTAAAATATGTTTATCTATCAAAGGTTGAGTGATATTTTAAAACATATACACCCCTATTTTTTTTTTACTACATAAATTTTTTTTGGTACTTCAGTATCGACTCCTGATCATTTATAGCTAGTCAAAATTAAAATAGTCGAATTCCCAAAATTATCCATTAAACTAAGCCATTTTTGGTAAACAATTCATTATTAATGTGTGACACGCACACCTAGATAGAAAGCGTAGAGAGTATCGATTTGCGTATTCGACCGCCTCGAGACTTCATTGATAAATCCCGGCAAACTCGCGTCGAAGCTCAAGCCACGCCCCTTTCCCTGGCCCGCGATCCTTGCTCAAAAATGAACAAACAGTGCCATTTTGCTTCCGGGATTGTGTGCACGCACGCCGGCGAACTACGCGTACTTTCGGATTTCGGTGTTATTTACTTTTATTTATGGAGTGAAATTAAGCGAGGAGTGTTACATAAGTGAGCCTACTAGATTAGAACAATTAAAACAGCGCATTATGGACGCCTTTGAGAGAAGCAACAGAAGTCAATACTTCTTTCTTTAAAAAACAATTCATTAAAACGTGCTCGTGTGTGCATTGATAATGGGGGATGTTTTGAAGGACAATTGAAATATCTGTAAGTTATTAGTTTTGTAAATAAGTAGGTAATTATTGTAAACAGCAGCTGATTCTAACTTTTTAAATACGCCAAAATTACTTTTTGTTTTTATGTTTTATTAGTAGAATTTAATTTTGTTTCGCCAGCTGCTGTTGGTTTTCCGAATAAATAATTAATAAATTTATTGTCTTAAGTAGGTATTTCTAAAGTTAAAAAGTAATTTTGCCGGTCCTAAGCCCGGTTAAAGTATGAAGGAGAAGTTAGAATATCAGAATTAATACTAAATTTTTCAATTTACATCTTTTATTTCATTCCTTAATTTAAAATAGGTAATTTATGATAACAGCTGTTGTCTAGTTTCATTAATGGCAAGTGCGAGCGAGAGAGCGCGCGGAGGCGGGAACGAGACAGGTCAATGTTGATACATTTAGAATGGAATAGTAAAATACGTCCATAAATCAAGCCGATTTTTGGGATAAAAACAAACGCCGATAGCTTAGCTGATTTTCAATAAAAAAAAATTATGACAAGCCATATATGATCAGTAGATGATAGAGAACATACCATTTCATTCTTTGCACTAATAAAAAAATAGTGGTGTAGATTAAAAAAATATGTCACTTGATAATCGGAATATCAGCTATATGGCAATCGTTTTTTCGGTCAAATGAAAATGTGGAAAACAAAAATGTGGCGAAACGTTTTCGCTATAATGAAATTCGTACTAAAAAAATTCGAATTTAAGATAGGTAACCTAACCAACCAAATTAAGTCATAGTAAGAGAGGCTACCGTGTACTATTAAGTTTTCTGTGACCGTACTGAAGATTAACATCGATCCGCCATTTTGTAGATATTTTTCATTGGGCCGGGTTACTCGTATATATCTGTCCCTTACGGTCATACGCGCTTAGCCACTCTATTTGATACTTTCTTTATGGTAGACACCCAAACAGGTGTGGCTAGACGTCGTAAGGGATGTCATGCGTGCGAATAAACTAACCACTAGGGATGCCCAAGACCCTGTAATGTGGAGAAGTCGTAGCGAAGCGGACTACCTATAGGCTCCTTAGCGACTTGGAACCCAACGCTGAGATTATGGTGATGAACTGATCATATACCACGTATTAATAATTCTATGGGCCTTAATGACGATATTTTTCTTCCCTCGTTAAAATTTACATTCTGTTCCGAAAGATTTTTCTTTCCTACACTTCCGACAATCACGACGTGATTCTCTTGGAGCGGTTCGTAAGTAGTTGCATGTTGTCAAGATTACGGCAATCAAATGTGATTGATGTCAAAACGGGTATTCCAAATTTCTGCCCGTTTCGCTGCCATTTTCGAGTTCCTGTGCTCAACAAGTACTCATATTATTTCGGACTAGGTATGTAATGTATAATCTTTTATTGCTTACACGATAATGTCACCTCATGACGCACCAAATTCGTGTGAAAATCGCTGGGGTCAACGACTTGTGTTTTTCTTGAATCGTATGCTTAAGTGCCGTATCCACGTTATTTTGAAATAATCGACCATTTCCCTTGACCAGTAAGACTGAAAGTAAATCCTGATGCAGACTACATAAGGTATGTTTTCTGATGACAGTGATATAAATTGTTTATATTGAATGGCAGGTACCTGTATTGGTCAAATTTTTAGTGCAATATTTGCATTATTTATTCTTAAGAAATGTTTAATTGCTTTGAAACCCGAACTGTTTGGTTCTTTGTTGAATGTTGAAGTTTGCATATTTGGCATTTAATTAGGCAGATGACTTTATTTAATGTTTAAAGGAAATAATGACATGTAAAGATGACATTTAACGACCATGACCGCGTCATTTAAATTAAATTACATTGTCTTATTTCGTTAACTTGCAAATTAATATGCTTAGATATTGGCAAACAGGCGAGTGAACATTTCAATATATTAGCTGTTAACATTGACCTTTCTGTCGTGTTGACTTGACGATTTGATTGCGGTACTTTTATAGGTGGAAATATATTATCCTCTTAACACATACAAGTTTTATTTATGAAGGCGTTTAATAACTAGTATATTTTCTGTGCTGTGGAAGTGCAGCCCATGCGTAGTGAAATGCAGGACCATTTATACGAAGTATATCCGGCTGATGGCAGGTCATACTTGGGAAGGACCTTAAGATATACCGACTAAAACCACAGCAGCGAAGCCTCATCGTTTACTAAGAGAGGTCGGTAAAACTAATATGTATTTGATCTACAGCGCGGTAAGTTTTTTTTGGTTTATTTAGAAATAATCATCTTTACGATATCAGAATAACACGTTAAAATAAAATAAAAATGCAGATTATGTTAGAACCAAGTCACAGAATACTTAATAGTACACCAAGATTCAAACACAAGAATTTCACGGCCATTTGCAAAAATATTGGCTCCTGTATTAGAATATTCAACGTTATTAAGTCATTACATAATATTTCGTAAAGAAAAACATTAAAATGTTCCTATTTAAACTAGGAAACGTCGTTTCGGAATATGACGACTCTATTTACACACGATTACCTACATCTCAGTAAATTATTACAATTGCAATTCATCATTGCCATGCGAATGGTCGTTGAGATACTTAATCATCATTTGTTGATTTATATTGACCGGAATAGTCTTTGACGTGCATAAAAACTATCTAATGATTTAAAAATCGCCTACTCTGAAAAAAAAACTAATAAACACCGACACGGCAGATAAACAAATAGAGGAAAAATAAATAAAACGAAAACAAAAACACGCATACTGAGACGTCATGAGAAAGAAATGACAGCAATTAATTCAAAAAAGTATGTGTGTATGTAATAGTAGTATGTAATGGATGTAGTATGTAACCATTTTCTTCATAATATTATTTCTTATTTTAGTTTACGAATAAGTTACACAGTAATTCATGATTTTTCCTTTTAAAATGTCTTCATTAAAATTATTACACAACTAGAATCAAATGGCGTCGCTACTAAACCGAACATGCTCTATAACGATAATTGGTACGAGCGTATTAAAACAATATAATTTGGATGCAAGTTGTTTCAAGACTACCCCAATTAAATTAAAACTAGAGGCTAAAATTAAGCTAAGTTCTAATCAGAGTAGGTACCTTATTCTGCGGCTAACATTGACCTTTACGCAACCAGCGATGCGGGTAATTGTCAAGATGGTATCGTAACGTTTGACTTTTAAGATTGAGTGTTTTACGTTATTGCAGGCTTTTGGTAGAACATTACGTCCTTATTGACGTCAATGACCTCGGTAATAGTTTAGGTAATAGAGCACTCGTTCTTTCGTTTAGGACCGCGTTTACGTTTGAAGCATTGATTGATCCAGCTAGAGCGTGAGTTTCTACCCTGGCGTTAAGTCTGTTTGGTAACTAAGAACTTAATCACGAGAATACATTAAAAAAAATACAGTTATAGAACTGTAGTCGGGTAAAATTGTTTGTTTTTTCATGCGCACTTGTGACTCTACTGGTATTACAGGTGTCGATGGGCGGCGGCAATGGCTTACCACTGAGATAATCAGGTGATCCGTTTGCTTGTCTACATCAGAACCACTAATCTACAGCGAGGTCTATCCCTGCAGTGGGATCAAAGTGGATGATGATATACATAGTTTATCTGTGAACAATTACATCTTCAAACGGAATGCGATGAAGCATCACGGATTTGTACAGCATGTCTACCTTAAGTGTTTCCATGGCATCGCATCCGTTGTAATAGCAAGTAGACTCTCCTTCTTCTTACCAGACTTAGAGCCAATATACTGTGCCACTATGAAAAATAAACTTCGCTATACCCTGACTTTGATCTGGCAGCCCTAATCTTGAAGCACGTGGTCGCAGTGAAGGCACTAAAACAAATTGAGTGTAATAGACCGCTTCCCACTTTGCTCCCATCGCGACTGCTGCAGCTGGGGCGGCCTGACTGTATCAAAACAGTTTCGAGGACTACCTTAGTGTTATCACAATGCTGATAATATCAATCAACAGCTTGGTTCGCCACATAAAAGCTGCTGATTGAAAATTTGGAACTATTATTGGGCGTAGCCAATTAATGAATGACGTCCCGTTATAGATCTTTAGCATGAACTTTTTCGCATCTGACACTATCAGCTGTTTTAATAGTATAAGTACGCAATTTGATGTTTGTGTAGATGTTTTATGTAGATCGTCATCAGCATCATCTTAGGTCCGAGATACTCACTGCAGGACTGGGTGTCTCCAAAATATTTCTAAACTGATCGGTTCTGCACCACCCGGATCCAGGGAATTCGAGTGATGGTCACCATGTCGAATAAATTATTTGAAACTACTTTTTTGTTGATTAAAGGCTATACCTACTTAACCATTGTAGCAATTAAGTAATGAAGATTCAAATTGTCTCAATATCAAAATATTTTCTTCAAATAGGTCTTCTCGTTTTCTTCAGAACTCCTTTTATAAACAGTATTATTTGCATATAATACGTGTTTCCGGCAGTACGTTACGACATCTGTTCCCTTCATTGTTATAGTAGTCATTACCTAACCACATAAGAACCCTTAAAGTATTTTGAAACTCTAACACTAATGGATAAACACCTTATCCAATATTAAAGAAAGAACATTTGCAGAGACGAGTGGGCCAAATTACACCTTTCCCTTGGTAATGGTAGGGTACGAACCTGCTTTTGACGATTTAGAACAAGTTTACGACGTGTTAAGGTATTCGTAATGAGCCAAAAAAGAATGGTTAGCGTGGAAACGTCCGCAATTGGGCCGATTTCTCATGGTGTGAACGGAGATAAATAAAATAAAAAATGCGCCAGGGAAGTCGTATCGATTTAAGTCTCAAGCGTTTTGGACAAAATGTATCCTCGTTGCGACAGCCCAATTGAATTATAATATTACTAGTTTGGGATATTCACAGTTGCTGAACACAGTTACCTACCAATAGCTGGTGCATAGCGTCAATCACATCGCGCATGTGTTTCGGTTTTTCGAATTACCTAAAATTTAAGTTGTTGTCTATGGAATAAGCGGCGGTGTGTAACATCACCTGCGCTATGTTTCGCCGACAAAGTAATGGTACCGGAGCCCAATCGGGGGGAAATGGGGCAAAGGTTGGCAGTGCACTTTTACTACATTTGTGTTGCGCGTGTCGGCGACGGCAGCAATCGCTTATGCAATCAGGTGATCCTTGTTGACGTCTGCCACCTTTTACATAAAAAATAATAAAGTACGCGTTCACCTGCACGAGCTTTCTTTTACACGTTTTGTCGCGAGACTTTAGAATATTTTTTTGTCCTTTCATCGTTACTATACTTCTGTAATAACAAACAAAAAAGTAAGCGTATTTCTAAGTTGCTTCTAGCAATCGAGTTTTCGGGTGGTAATAGTTCTCTATAGTCAGATAAATGAACGAAACTCTTGTAGATTCACCATGTCTGCCTATCTGTTTGTTTGTTCTTCTGTTTGTCACATCCACTTTTTGCATCATCCATCTTCTTAAATGCGTAATCAATCACAGTCGTGAGTCAAATAATAAAAAAAAATTAAGCCTAGAAAAACTTATTTTAAAGCACACAAATAAGAGTCCTATTTACAAAGACATAAAGAAGATTATGATAATCTGTGACTCTTTATAATTTTGTCTAGGTAAAGCGTCACCGTTTACGGCGAGCAATTTGCAATTATTAGTATGCGAGTCATAACTCTTTCAAAGTCACTAAATTAGGCATCCATCACAAGACATTAGTAAAGGTTTTGCTTATTTAGTCGTACTATGTTTAAGTAGCAAACACTGGCCACAATTTTAAAAGTCTTGATGCTCATTAAATAAGGCTCAAATTCATGCAAACTGTTACTGGTAGCAGCATAGCTAAGTTTGTATGGCGTGCATTGTATTCAGGACGTTGTCCATTGAAGCAAAAAAGAAAAAAATCTTGTAGTACATTCACAGAAGATTGAGCTGCTTGCTACATTTTGATTTAATAATATTAGATTTAGTTATATAATGGGTCCAAGTCCATATTGTTCATTTATCTGATCGAAATATTTTTGTGTAGAATATGTTTGCTATTTTCTTAAAATATGGGAAGATTTTTCTGATTTATCGTTATATGCTCACGATCCTTCGCGGCTTCGTGTCATTCTAAGCCTTGCTACTGGTGTTATTCTTTGGTATGAGTCCGTCCCAAAATGAGACTAGTGACTTAATATTTAAGTATGCATACACGTGCTTACCTCATCCACGACTTAAGACGGCAAAAATCGCTCTATATGATTTTGACGCATAGCTAATTATCTAAGTCTAGACGCTCTGTCTGTACAGGTAATGGAACTAAGTAATGTTTAATGTCAGAACGAATTTGTTTAACCAAGTCTTAGAATATCTTTGACTTCGTTAGTGCATGAAAAATTGGCGACGACCTTATCTTAAACTTAACGAGTGATAAATGAAACGTCCACAGTTTTGTACATTACAACAATGTTTATGTTTTCTAAGAAAATCGCAAAGAATAACAACCATAATATTTTACTTTAGGTATGTAGAGAAGTTGTACGAATCTATTAGATATTTTTAATGCAAAAGTAGGCAGTTATTCATCTTCTATACTATTTATAAAGAGATAACTTCTATAGACAACGACAAGGCTTATAGGTAAACTAAAAACACGAAACGCTTGCGCGATGTAATTGAGCACAGCGCCATCTATTGGTTCATTTCTGAATTACGGTCCCGAAGCGAAGTGAGGGCGGGCCACTAGTAATATATAAACGCATAGTCATTATGTGTAAGAGGAGTCAGTTTTAATAAATTACCACCTAATATCTTATCAGTTATTTATTACTCTGTGGTTCTTCTGATTTCCCAGACGTTCACAGAGATGCAGCAAACTAACAGTCTTAAAAAAATTCGGTTGACTATTTATTCTCGATAAAAAGCATTGTTCCTTACATAGAACGTTTTTTACGTACATTTTTTTTCTTTGCACTTCTGTTGTATGCAACCTACTGGCAATTTGGTAATAAGAAATTGTTTTTCTTTTAATTTTTGAGGTTTGACTCTACGTTTATGGGGAAAAATACTTTAACAAATGTGGCCTCAAAAAGTTTGCAAGGTGGCTAAAAGCACGATGTATATAAAGATATCTCGGAATATACAACTTTAGCCCTGGGTGTGAGGAATTCAGGTTTTTCCTTTTAATGATAAGGATTTATAGCTTATAATTAATATAATTTATAACTGATAATCCAGGTAACAACTAAGCTCTGGGCAGTACGAAACATGCAATAGTTCAAATACCTAAAGACATGGCGTCCTTATACCGAGGTCAACTTCAGGTCAAACTAAACTTAAGACTTACCATGTACTAAATTATGGACATAAACGACAAAATGGAGTATTTTATTTTTTTAGTCATTTTATTGTCCTATTTTTAGGAAGATATTATGCTGTTTATTTTAACTTCGTGAAATAAAAAAGTATTTTATTATAGCTACAAGTACAGACATAGATGGTATTTTTATGCAGAAGATACTAGAGTGACATTTTTATGGCAACTGGACAAACACGATCTAGTCATGTTATCTACTTATCTTATTGGTACATTTTTTTGTGGATCGACTAAAGTTAGTCATGACTTAAAAGTTATCATGGCTGAAATAATGCTATCAGTCTTATAAAAGTGACTTTCATAAATGACTATTAGTATCCGTTTTGTAATAATAACATTTAGGATCTTTTGCAAATCCCCTATCAGAAATATCAATTGAAGCCTGTATACTTACAGTTTGGGGTAAATGTCTCCTTAGCGGGTCTCGTGACAACCCATGGCCCATGGACATCATCATACTAAGGAAATACAGTTTGCAAGCCTTTACATCTTTATAATCTACTAGCGGCCGCCCGCGACTCCGTCCGCGTGGAAAAGTAACTTTTTACCCCCCTGTCAACCCCTTACAACCCCCTTTTCGCAATAAAAAGTAGCCTATGTCCTTTCTCAGGGTCTAGATTTATCTGTATACCAAATTTCATTTAAATCCGTTGAGTAGCTTTGCTTTTAAATCTAGGTTCTTTCTTAATATACAACACACATAAAGCTCTACAGTTACCAGTACCCAAAAACTTGCATTTTAAATAATCATAGTCTTGTCTTCAGGTGCCACATTTTCAACCAAATTTAAATAATGTAATGAAGATAAAACTTCAGATGAAATGCCTCCCAGAAGATGTAGCATTACTGAATATTTCATGAATGATTTTGTACCTGTATTAATCAACGTTTCCTTGAAACGCCGGAACACATAAGTAGCGAACAATAACTAAAAGATTGATTTAACCAACGCCGCGTGTCAGTCAGAGAATCCAACGTGTCAATGAATCTATTAATTTATACTCGTACGTATACTTTGTATGCACGTTTATCTATATCCATACTACTTATAATGAGGTAAATTATATTCCATCGACAGACCTTATATACTAACCGAAAAAGTGAAACACTAGCGTGGTGCAATCGACACCCAGCGCCATCTATAAGTAGAAAGTGGAACTAATGTCCCGAAACGTAAGGGTGGGCCACTAGTAAGTATATGAAAACTAGTGGCCTCCGTCATTTCCCCTCGGTATTAGTTCCAAATTGTAAAAAAAAAAAGATTGCGCTGAGTGTCGATTATATCGCGCAAGTGTTTCATTTTTCGGCTGACCTATGCGAAATAGATACTAAAATAATTATGATAGATAAGTCTTTTTCTTTTCTCTAAAATTAACCTGTTGTAAATATGTATGGAACCCTACTATCTAAATGGCATCAAAGATAGACCAGGTTTAAGTACGTTCTTACGTAATATTGTACTTACAATATTATTGAACGTGAAGGGCTAATTTTGAAAATGCCTAATAATTAGGCAAAGGCAAAATATTATTTTACAATAATATTGTGCATTATTATTAAATGTGTGGGGGAAAACCAATACGTCTATGTTTACTGGTAGGTATACCTTGTATTAACAAAAGATAATGACAATAATTCTCATTGCGTAGTAAAACCGGTGCCATACAACCAGTTTCGACTTCGAGTTAAAATTTGCCTATTTAAAGCAAAACTTTTCGCGGGTTTTACCTAAACTTATAATTTACAATAGCCCTTTACTAGTCTCAATACGAAGATTTGAAAAATCAACAGCTATTACTACACTAATATTAATTGTTTAACCTGTTGCGTCAAACTTATGTGAAGTTTTTTGTCTACAAAAATGCGGTCTCTCAGACAAAGCCGGTTCGTGAAGATTCGCAGTAATGGAAGTAGTTAAAAAATCAGAGTTGAAGTACCGTGAGAGGTTGATTGAAGTGAAATTGGAATTATATTTTGGTATCACCAGATGCTTATTCTTGAAGATGAGATTATTTTTTTTGTCCTGGGCTTTCATTAGATTTTTTTTCGTTATAGAAGTTACTCATAGTTCTGAGTGTGAGATTCACACAAATAGCTTCAAAGTGCAATGAACAATACAATTAGTAAGTACCTATGTAGGAGGTGGTTGAAGTCATCCATATAACTCTAACTACGTATAAAGATTAAGCTACATAGCAAATCATTCTAAAGAACACGCCTGTTATCGCGGTAGCCTCTTGGAGGACGTCTAAAATATTTTTCGAAGAAGTGACAAAATCGCCAAGTAGCAAAAACTTACGGTCTATTGTCCGAAGGGTCCGACTACTTAAGATTTCGTGATGCGTTCGAACCTTTCGAGGTACAATCAAATCGAATACCGGTGTCTGGCAGGCACCTTGCCAAAATACAAGGACCCCAAATTAGGGTCGTCAATGTTAGCTTTTTTGGCTCACGAAGATATCGTTCAAAATAGGTAGGCACTATAATTACTTTGAAAAATATTAATGTTCCAATGCACGAGTGATTAGACATCATAGCGAATACTATAGCGGCAGTAGGCACTTGAGAGATGGTTCCTTGGATTTTAATAGACTTGGGTACAATCAGCGTACGTGGAGTTCCAGTAAGCCAGCAAAATTGGATTACATTACTCGTAAGTGCAGGGATTAGCTCTGCTCATTCCGCTGAGTATGTAAGCGATTATCGCCTAGCGCTGGTATACCGAAAAAAGCACAAAAAACCGCCGAAAACTAAATTGACAGGACGATCTAATACTCAAACACTTCTTAGCTTTGAAAACTATTAACACACGTTGTTATTTGTCATAAAGTTAGCTTAAAAAGGCTTCACACTTGCCTGCCATGACGTTCGCAAAACGAGCTCTCAAACATCTAAACATTAGTATTGGGGGTTAGTCGTACATTGGTGTCAACCCTGCGTTTTGTTTCCCGATCGTATTATCATGTACCTAAAGTTCTTCCCGCGGCATTGTCATCATCCAATTGACGTCACACTAAACGAATTACGCCCATGCCATTTGGTGTGAATAGCATCACAAAAACTATTATTGCGACAAAGTACATAAAAAAGTCATATGTTACTCATACAAGCTAAAATTAGCATTCGTTGCATTTATAACTAAGTAGCTAAATAAATTTCGGTACTCGTACTTTTCCATCGATATAAATATTGAAAAAAAAAAGTAGGTTCTTAATTCAAGTTAAATTGAATATGTTTAACGGGTTCTTCAATTTTCTAATAACTCCTCTAATAGGAGATACTTCAAGTGAAGTAAAAGTAATCTTAAAAAGCTAGACAATATAACACTTTATTTTCGGGTGATTCTTAATTGAAATCTTTGCATATTTGAAACACGTTATTATTTTGAATGGTTTTCTTACATTTCTCCCTTTTTTTATAAAATCAATATCCTGGCCAGTTATGGTACATGTCATTTGTCAAGAAATTGGTTAAATGTAAATAAAGTCAGGAAGCGCCTTGCGCCCATGAATCACCGTACTAAATGCTTACTTGAGACGTCTCACGTCGCTTTGGGTACAGTATATTATTAAGACAAGATTTTTTTGGCCCTACTGCTGTGAAATGACCTTGCTGACCTCGACCCTGACTGACCCTTGATCTGATCATAAACAAACGGAAAGTTTTACTTTCAATAGTGATGACTTTTTATTTATTATGTCGTGTTTACTTCTGGGCGGAAAGGTATTTTTGTACTCGGTGTAAGACAATCTGATAAGGAAAATGTAGTAAAAATGTAGTCTGTTGGTAAATGCAACTTGCATTTGCATACAAAAGTATTGTTGTGGGTTATTTTGTTCTAGTACTTGTATGCGGAAAATCGTTGATATCTTGAAATAAGGTTTGGGTACCTACTGATATTTACTACCAGCTATATTTAAAAGCCAGACTACATTAAACAAGTTTAATGTTACTATGTATTACTGGACTACAAATGAGATCGTCGACAGTCAACTTTTTTTTTGAATTTGCGGTAAATAATCGTAATAACAATGGAGGTATATAAAAAATGCTTATTCTACTCGACATTAAAGCAGATAATGTGTAAATTTTTTCCGCAAAGGTCGATCTAACTGGTTAAGCAGATTTTGAACAATAATACCTATTGCTTTGGCAGTAACATACTCCGGAAAAAAGTTACACTAAAACAGAAAACTGAAAAACCGGCCTGAATTACGAGCACAAAAAGAGCAATCACAGACAATCAAATATTACTTTTTACTAGGTTGTTTTTATTATGGTGTGCTAATAAAAAACAAACCAAAAAGTATCCATAAACCAGCACGTGTTCTAGATATTATCACTAGAAATGTGTCTTTGTTTTTCCACGGCGTTATCGTTTTTTCTTAAGACGTATCATTTTCCTCACACGTGAATTGTGAATAAGTACATAGCACTTATCATCAGATATGTAATAAAGTTAACAAGGTCTGTGCGGATGTCACGCAAATCTTTGACGGGAGTCTGGTGATAGTGCAGATTTTTTTAACTCTATGGTAAAGACTTGTGAATTTTAACATAGTAGCACATAGTAGTTTGAGAGTTGATAATTTACGTATTTGACAGATTTTTTTAGCAAAACACGTTATATTGCCTTGAGGTGAGTAGGAATAAAAACTGTTTGTTGTTTTTGTACACAGATATTATACGAGATAGTGGGTAATTTAAAAACATGTCTACCAAAATTGTTGACATTTGTATTCTCAACGTATTCAAGTTGTGTGAGTGTCATCATTTGTTAAACAAGTCAAGTTGATGAAGTTGAGTAGTAACCATTGTTAGACATTTTTTATTCCTCTAATATAGGTAATAGCTCTATTTTTGTACCTATATTATTATTCAAAAACTGTTATAGATCTGTTAATAGCAATTGTGTATATTTTACGCCAAAAGTACTATGTATCTACAGTTAAATCAGCAATGGTTTTGGGTATAATTTATTAAACACGGTTCTTTCACGGTTATTAAGTTATTATTAATGTTGATACTTGAGATTATACCTACTAATAATTTTACCGTCGCGTCGCAAAAGTTTTCATCTTCCACGTTAATTTTATAAGTGCAATAAAGCTAATAAACCACTGCATATAAAACGGTAAAACCTGTTGATAAACAAATTATACCGACGACGTAGTTAAACACTTCAATATAATCTAATCAATATGAGACTCTCACCTACATTGGCTGCATTACGCATTATACGTGTCACAGAATTACTTTTTTATGTGAATACAATTTATAAACTACAATTCACTTTTTTTTTCGAATTCTTACAAAACGTGGACTTAATAATAGTCTTGGTATATAACTGAAGCTATCACTTTTATTCACCACGTTTGTAAAAATGATACTGTCAGTTTTTAAACCATGACTAACTTTAGTCTCCGTTTTGTAATAAGGGAGAAAATGTTTAAGATTGGATCTAAATTAAATGTTATTAGTAGATTTAACGTCTTAAGACCCAAAAGTCCTCATACGAGGCAAAAACAATTGATTTTCTATTGTGTCCGCTGTCTGCGCCTTACGATGTTAATCTAGAAAAAAAAACAAATGGGGCCGTCTTTGCAATCAACATACAAAATTGTCATATGCGCATGCGACTCTGGCGTTAGATCAAGTACTGCCGTTGCAATATGGTGTCTAGTGTAGGTATAATTCGGCAAAGTATAAAATGTCGCGAGGCAATTCAGCTCAGGTCAAATGCCAATCTAATAGTCAATATCACGAACTTTGCCCCTGATGAATCACCACAAGGTTTACAGATCAAGGACGCGCCAATAGAAGCCTTCCTGTTTATCCTTTCCGAACCACGGCAGATCGAAATCAAACCGTGCAAAAATGAACTTTGTAGCCTTAAAAATAAAGTTTAATAATTGCGCGATGATGCGACCGCTACGATCAGACCTTGCGGATTCTTTCCGATGCCATCCACGTAGCGAATTATAGCAATCAGAACGAATTATACACTCCCATATGTATTATTAAATGGTTCGTTATGATCACGATTTTCAACGGTTAAATTTGGGTGGGCATGTTTATGCTTCTGTCGTGGTAGCAATATAGTTGACAGAACAACTTAACTATAGGTTATAAGCTGGCGATATCCTTAAGTGAAATTCAATGTGAATTATGTGATCTTGGTCATATTTAATCGCGAAACAAAAGATCTTTTGTTTCGCGATTGGCTTATAAATTAAGTCACGCAGCATTGATATTCGTTTAGAAAATACAAAAGGAAAGATAGTTATTTACCTTAAGAAATTTCCACGATTCAAAAATAATAACGATGTCCTACAATTTACACTGCAATTGTTAAAAAGGTCACTGATACTGACTTGAGGAAAGTTAGTTTATTTGTTTTTGATTGTAAGTATCAGGGATGTTACGAATATTCGCATTCGCATTCGCTTATGCGAATGGTTCGCATCGTTTTTAACATTCGCATTCGCTTAAATCAATGCGAATGTTATGCGAATGCGAATGTGTGCAGGTCGTGCAGACTGAGAAGGCAGCAAAACTGTTGTTCTTAAAATATAATTTGCCTTTATTAAACTTTGACTACTGAATGTCTGTCAAGTCAGTACATTTTGTATGTTGTTTGTCTTTTAAGTAATAAAAATGATTAATTTATATGTTGTTTTTTACATTTAATGTGAATGATGTCTTAAGTACTTAACATTCGCATTCGCATTCGCGAATGTGAAAATTTTGACATTCGTAACATCACTAGTAAGTATACAAACGCCTGCGCTGTGTTTCGCCGAATGAGTGAGGGTACCAGAGACCTAATCAGGGCGAATATAGGGATTAACAAAGGTTGGTAGTGGGGTCTAAAACTTACGGTGACGCTTCATTTGAGTCCATTACGTTGCGTTGCGTCGCGTTAGCGCTTAAATTCGAGTAATGTATGGAAAACGAACCATCGTTAAATCTGCAACAACGCAACCCGATAGTGGGCTCTCACTTTAAGTGTCTGTTTATTTCAATACTTACACAGCTACAATTTTATAATTTTTAGAAATTACATTCTAATTTTTAGTGAGATTAACAAAACGTGCTATTATTATACAGTAAACTTAAAAGTATTGTGTAATATTTAAATTTAAAATATTAATAGATTTAACTGTGGACTTAAGGAAGTCCTCGGTACGTTACATGTTATTGTTCAAAGTACAATTCCTTTGAAATTTTTATAATAAGAAGCCGCCATTCATGTCGAGTGTCTATTTATAATCCTTTTGTTAATTAATTACATGTCAGTTCATATCTTACCAATTGTATGGAACCAGTAGCTTGTCTGAGGGCTTATTCTTATTTCATACAATTAGTGTTACTGCATTGTACGAGTATTATGTATAGGTACGGAAGTGTGCTTACATGTGAAAATAGTAAACTTGTAATAATGGTTTAAGTTGGTAGAATCAGCTTTGTGTTTTCAAATAAATAAGTTATCAGGTCTATATTTGATTAAATAAATAAATAAATCCGATAGGGACAAGGACAAGATACAATTATCCTTTTATATTGGCTGATATAACCTATAATTGGTCTGGACCAATAGGTCCAGACCAATTATAGGTTATATCAGCCAATACAACAATAGATGAAAATATGGTGCAAATTGAAAATTAGGGATGTGATATATTGTTTGTACTTATAATCTGCTGGGATTAAAAGTACGTTGGTACAATTTGATATGCCGGGCCGTGCCCATCTCGAAAAGAATAGGGGAGAGTCCAACCTGCATGTTTAAAACTACAAAACCAAATAAAATCTCAACAACAAAGCATCTTACAAAATTACCATACATATTGTATCATGCAAATGAATTTGCGCGTGTCCCTCCTAGGCATATCAAGGCACGGCGAAGCCTACGCATACCTGTTAGCCATTCATCCATCTGCCTTGTAAAGAACCCCATGTCACAAGTTAATTTTTACTTGTTGCTTGTCTCCGTAAGTAAAAAGTAATGATGCGAATGCGATTCGAGTCGAATTTTGTTATTCGATTATAATTATTATATTAATTAAGTTACTATACAATCTTGTTGCATTCATCACGTTCTCAGGCAAATTTGCAGTACCTAATCCAACTTATCAAATCAATATATACCTACTATTTATGAAAAAGTTAATTATATAGAAACAACAAAACTAAAAGTAAATATGCACTTAAAAATTTCATCGAAGGGTTCAGGTGGGACCACAAACTTCCAACCGGGTGGCTGTTCTACCGATTGCAGAGAATTGCTGTAACAAAAATAAAAACGACAAGACTTATAAGTAAATCGAAAAAGATAAACTCTTAAGCGATGTAACTATCGCTCAGCGCCATCTATTAGTTGTTGTTTGAAACGAATGTCCCGAAACGAAATGGTTTTCTTCATTGAAATTTAAGAATATTTTTTTTCTAATGTGAATCGAATATTAATGGAATGCCATCACTATCATGCAGTATAAAACGCAGAGATAAAAACGATGTTGAGCGAAGTCACGACCATTTCTTAGATCCCACAGGCATTTGATTTATTTTTTGTATGTAGACGTGGCACAAATGTCTATTGTAGGTACACAAAGTTTGCAAGCTTGATATTTCTTGCAACACAATACATTATTATTTTGTGATATTATTACGCATATTCAAACGAATCTAAATTAAAAAAAATGTGTCACCGGCCAGCTAGCATAGCTTGCATCTTTATAGAAATCGTTAATTTAAGTTTTAATACAGCTAAATCGAAAATGATCTAGGCATTAGAGATTAAAAATACCTAGTAAAAATACAGATTTGGGAAGTTTCACATTTGTAAGCATCATCAATTATATATGATTTTCTTTTATCTATGAAACCTGCGAATACAAACTCATTCAAACTATTCAGGTAATTACAACGGCGTTTCCTTGACCACTTCAATATGCCGAACCGATAAGAGGATTACACTTAGGAATTCTTTAAGTATCTAGTTGTATGTAAACTTTACATGCATTAACATCTATTGTAAGTAGATACTATAGTTAATTAGTTTCATTAATGAGGTAAGATAATGACAATAACATGTGCTCTATCCGCAACTGATGTTACTTATAAGAATTGTACTTTAAAATCTAACCTTAAAACTCCTGATAGCAGCCAGAAAGTAGTACATAAACCAACGACTGGTACAATGTTATATGATTTCAAAATCGTTAATTATCAAATTACTGCCTGGTACTTACCGTATGTTGTTCAATTAGGTAAAAACGCGCGAAATAATACATTTTAACTGCAGTTTTTTATTTCCCAAAAGTTAAGTAACTAATTACCTCGGTAATTGATCAATTGTGGATTCTTATTATGTTTCGATAACAGTGACAGCTAATAGTGAGGAACCTGGTGGCTAATGAAGTTTTTTTTTTATACTAGAGGCGGCAAACGAGCAAGCGGGTCACCTGCTGGTAAGTAATCACCGCTGCCCATGAACATCTGCGAGATCAGAGAGGTCGCTGATGCGTTGCCGGCCTTTTAAGAAGGAGTACGCTCGTTTCTTGAAGGTAGGCAGTCGTCCCAAAACGAATCAGAATATACCTGTCACATTCAAACATAACCATGGCCTATTTCCAGCAGTGGACTACAATAGGCTGATGATGACGATGATGGTGATGATTCAAACAAAAGCGCGCACGATGCGTGTCAAAGAGACGGGGGCTCCGATTCGGTCATAGCGCCCGCTTCAAATTAGATATTTCTGTTCAGATGGATTAAAATCTATGGTTTAATTAAAATACACCAATGGATACGTCTTCATCTATAGGGAAACATCTAAACCAAAATCAACATAGGTACCTACGTCATAACACTTTTCGACCCAGCGCTAATACAAAAGGCAATCGGATATTAATATACCTAATTTGCGGTCTAAAGCGTACAAAACTATCAAAGAGTGCATTGTAATTGACAGGTCATGATGTAATAAGTGATGGTGGAAAAGCCCGCATAATACCAACTAACATCCTGATCAGTATATTTAGCTATAATGGAAATTGGTTTCTAATGAAATTTCGTTATAAAATGTTAGCTAGGAAGATAAAAATAACCACTTAAATTTGGCTTGAGACCTTCAACCCCTGCAAATGGACTAAGTATCTATAACCAGGATTCCTTTCAACATTGTACAATGCCACCCTTTAGGTTTGCCAATAGGTATAATTCTACTTCTTGTTATATACGTATGTGTACCTTTCTTGTCTGTGGTCACTGAATGTTTACTTACTTCCTTAAATGTAATTTTGCTAATGTCTTTCACAATAACAACGTTCTCAGATTGAGGCTCGATTCGATCAATCTTTATCAAAGAATTAATACATGGCATAACACTGACATTCCATATGAATCGTAGTGTTATACCATAATTTTTGGATAAAGGTCGGACAAATTAAGCTTAAACAATACTAACAAATTGTATCGTATAACTTGCTAAACTACTACAATGTAAAACTATGCAAAAGGGACCCTTGACGACCTGAGCTGCACACAACCTAATCCGTAAAATCTGCATAAAAATAATCCAATTCACTACTGACACGCAGAGAAAAATGATAATGAATTGCTATAACGAGTACAAAGATATTTATAGACTGACTCTTTAATAAACCACACGATAGTAATTATCACTAAGCGCTTTTCTCCGCTACCGGAGAGCAGAACAAATAAATAAGCGATAAAAATAATGGATATTTGCAAGATTTATAATGTAGGAAATTTCCTTGAGGACGAGAACAAACACGTCAAACGTCGCCGTAAAATGATACATCACGAACGAGGCTCTAAACAAATTCGCATATGTATGTAGTATACGTAATGTGTGTAAGTATATATACGTTTTAGGGTTGGCAGCAGTATAGCATATTACGAGCACATCGTGTTAATTGTTTTAAGGTTATCTGTACATCGAGTAAGCAAGTTCTCAACTAAAATCGTGTAATAGAATCGTAAAAAATAAATCGAACGTCTGTGGGATAAGAAAAGAAGTTGTGACTTCGATTAAAACGTTTTCATCTAGAGATGAAATCAAGAAGCGTTAAATCGTAGGGTGCGATTTATTCTGCACATTAGTGAGGCAATTGGATCTCAGTTTTATTCGAAATACATTAGATTTTCATTTCGAACCGAAGATTAGCCGTACCTATGTATATTGGTTACAATTAAGTTTTTTTAAGAGTTACACCTCTATTGACTTGTACCTATTCATTTATGTTGTACCATTGATATCCAACCAGTCTTAATTGTAGCAATCATGTTTTTATTTCATTAAAAAAAACTTTTATTGTATACGTTGCGTCATTCCTGTCGATATTGCTAGTTAGTTGAATCTTTTTGCCTGACCAAAGTCCGTTATTTTTCCACATAAATCGTTTGTTTGATATCCAGATACAAAGTTCAGATTGGTTACACACGTGGTTTACGTGTATAGATTAGTCACGGTGATTATCAACATTTCTACATTAATTCAAATTATCATGATTTCATTCAGTATTATTTGATTGAAACATAATATTTTGGAGATTAAAGGAATAAAAAATTATAGTTCTTGAAATAATGATGATGTTTTTTTTTAAATAAAAGCGTTCAATATTGCATCTTTTTTTGATAAAATAAAAAAGGGGTGCTTTATTTTGACATCTGATGATAATGGGAATAAAATTAGTTTATTGACAAACTGATAAATTTGTACACTATACAGGGTAGAAAAAACATAGGGCCTTGGAGGGAGAATCCACCTTAAATCCTTGAGTTTTATTTTATTTTTAATTCTTTTTACTCAAAAAACATTCCTTAATTTTTATAGGAAATAAAACTGCATTCAAAGTTTTATTTAATTTTAAATCACCTCAATGCTTATCGTAGCGTCAAAAACACAAAAACAAACACATCAAATGATATTGTTTTGTTCAGATGTGAGCAATAAACACACAAAATAAAAAGTCATAAAGATCAATCCCATTAGAGTAGATAGTAGAATTAATAGCGTCATATTGTGAAGATAATCACGAACAAGAGAAACAATAGTGATGACGACTTGTGTGTACTGACTGCATTTTATATTTTATGGTAGAATCGACGAAAGGTTTTGACACCAATGGGCCGTATGATTTGAACAATGCTAGTGGTAAATTTTTGTTTTAATTAAAACTCCGCTTCTGTGATAACATATCCTCACAAAATGAGTGAGCTTGATGCGAGCATGTTTCTGCATATTTCAGCCAATAAGCTTGGCGGTGAGGGAAACATCGTAAGGAAACCTTGCGCATTTCGAATATATTTTTGAAACGTGTAACCAAGATTCAGTTGGTCTAGTCCCTATTAAAGAAAAGCAAAGGTTAGCTGGAAGTCGTTTCATTGTAATTACTACACTCCATGAATCCAGAATCATTGTCTAAGCGTACCCCAGGCGTACCCAAAGCGAAGCTTTAAACACAAATTGATGATGATGTATAATGACGACCCGTTTAGCGCAATGGTTTGAGCGCCGGTTGTGACGTAAGGGTCGCGGGTTCGATTCCCGCACCAACACAAATGTTTGTTGATGAAACAGATATTTGTGTTGGGTCTGGGTGTTTGTGGTTCCTTCGTTGTTTCTGGTTTCCATAGTACAAGGGAAAACCTTAGTTTGGGACCAGGACAATGTATGTAATGTTGTCTCAATTTATTTATTTATTTATTATGATACACCCTTACATAAGATAGTACCCATAAGATAGTAACGAGTATCGCTAGATACATAGCGCTAAAATTTGATGGCGCTGTTGATCGTCCTCGCTCCGGATTCGAGGCGAGTGCAGCATAAATGTTACTGGATCTAGCCAGACGGCTTGGCCTTAAGCTGACACACTGTCACTGGTACTCTCAAATACTTATAATTAGATTTGTTTAGTTGCTGTCGGTATCCGGATCTTCTTTGATTCTGGTTGTCTTTAACTACGTTCTAAGAAACGACGCGAAGTAACCTAATCCTGGACTTGTGTTAAAGTAACTAAAGTGCGCATATAAGGGTTGTCTTTAATATGATGATGCCGCAGACGTTCCGTTTTCTATCGGTTTAATTGCTTTCAGTATTTACTTTCAGGAATTAGGTAGAGCTATTTTGGTACTTATACACTGATTTCATACAGCGAAACAAATGTCTTTAATGTCGCTATTAGTTTGAGTTTTTTGTTTGTTTCTTAAAGGGGGTTAACCTAATGTATCTGCAGTAATTACAAGATACAAAATCGATGTGTCTGCAGTAATTTAGGAGACACGGCCAAAATAATGATTGTTCTGTCAACTCAAGTTGAGATTGATTCGGATCGGCCTCAAAATTTCAATGCAAGTACATAAATAACTACCTAATTCCGACCTATGGATCACATAACTTTAATTTCTGTAATATTTATTTGGATTTTAGTTTTTCTACAATTAATTTGCTTTCGAAACAGTTGCAAAAGTGACCGAATATTTATGGAAAAAATATGGTTAAACCACTTATGTCTTTGACTATCATATATTTTAAGGAAAGCTTTGTGTGTCTCAGTAAATACAGCAAATGTATGCTTATGCTAATATTTAAAAGTATTTGTGTAGGAATCACTTAGCGAGTTTGAGATTTTGTCGTTAAACAAAGGACCCTCATGTTTTGTTAATTATGGTTTATTATCTTCGAGTATTATTAAACTTACTTCCTGAAATGCGGAGCCATTATGAACACAAAAATAAGTAAGTTAACTATTGTTATTCATCTCATTTTTATTTAGATGCTCCTAATGATTATACAATTGTGGAATGAAAAATGGTAAAGATTTATTTTATGGCTTTACGGAAATTTTCCACACATCCTGTTTTTGATTTTGTTTTCATAAAAACAATTAGTTATTCGGTCATTTTATATAGTTTTCTTTGACATGTTTGTCTTGTTGGTTCTACTTTTTCATTAGCGATCCATTATCTTATGTCTTTAATTGAATCTATAGTATAGTTTGCATCATCCTTTCTGATTTCTATAATTATATCAGTGGAGTAGGTAATCGATGTGCAAACATACATAAAAAAATACAGTCGAATTGATAGGTTCCTCCTCTTGGTTTTGAAATTGGCTAAAAAGGTTACTAGAGAGCAAATTAAGGTCTGGCTTGTGATAAAATCACTTTTACTACAAGTAATACAACCCATATATAGGCATTATGGAACGCCAATATTAACTATGAGGCAAAATGAGAAGTTTTTGCCGGGTAATTTACATTGCTCTCGATTTCAAATCACATAATAATTATGTCTGGTTTAAAGTTAGTAATTGAAATATCATGACTCGGTATTGAGACATACCTGGAAGCAAGTGGGTCGTCATGCTGCGGTTATAATTATTACTAAATAATTACAGAAACTCAATCACTCATGCGATAAACTATGATTCGAACGGCACTATTTTTTGCCACCAATCAAATGTGGTTAGAAATGGAATAGACCAGCCCGATTGCGCTTGGTAGAGAAGTTAGAGAATCTGCTTCACGCTTTGGGGTCATGGGTTCGATTTCGAGCCAGGATACATTTATACAAATACTTCATATAAACGGGACTAAACGCGACGAAAATTAATAAGTACATTCTAGCACTTACTGCTTGACGTTTCGACTGCGTTACAACAGCCGTGGTCACAAGCGAACTCGGTTCGTTTTCGTCGTTCCAAATTTTCGTCGCGTTTAGTCCCGTTTATATGAAGTATTTGTATAATGCAACGCGAAAGTATAAAAACATAGGATATATTTATATGTAATGAATGAACACTTGCGTTCGTCCAGTGTCTGGGTCCTGTATATCTTTCAAATTATGTGTAGTATCTTCGTTGTATAGTATCGTAGTATCTACGTTCTTCGTTTATTACGATACGCGTAACAGTAATGCTTAAAATACTTTGGATGTATGTGATTTTGGCTATTTCTTAATTTTGTTTTAATATAAGTTGCTTCGCTAAATTTATACCCGTACCAGATGTAAGTCTAGGTTACATCGCGTGGTTCGTTTTACTTATAAGCAGTGATGTTGTCTATGTGATTTACCTCTTTATGAATAGTGAAGATAGTTAATTACTTTTCTTGAGTATATTCAACAAATTTTAAGGCAATTTAATCATCTCTTGCCATATACTTCATGAGCTAGGACTAGACACATTGTCAACCAGAGATTAATATTGGTTTTTAAATTAATTTCGTTCAAAGTGCACTGACCATACAATTACTCTGTACAAGACCATGAACATGAGACGAATTCGTCTCTATCTATTAGAACCGTTCACGCTTCACAGCCCATGGATACCGATGGTGTACGGGCTATCGCGATAATAATATGCCATATCGACTTGCACCGGGGCTAGGTTTACCATGTCTTAGGATTTATCCCGATATCAGGGACCGGAACTGCTTACAATTAAAATATTATTCAATCAGGTTTCAAACAGGGACTTTTAACCAGGCTGCAATCACCTTTTTTAATTTTTTTTAGTCAACAGCAGACGTAGATCAAAATCAAAAACTCTATATTCACTATTGAGCGGAGTTCGTGTCAGAACTGTATGAATGACTTCGCAGCTATTACGGAGTTTGCGTCAGAACTCCTATGAATTTGACACCATACCCACAGTTCTGACACGAACTCCGCTCAGTAGTGAGTATTGAATTTTTGATTTTGTTCACCTACTTTTGCTATCGTACAAACTGAATTTTCAAAATTTTCTTGTGAAGAATCGCTCTCTTTGCTAGAGTGTTAGTGTGCACCGGGAGTACGATGTGGTCACCCTAACCGGGGCTGACCTCGGAAGATGTGATATTGACATTGGCATTATAACTAGTGCTCTGCAGGCGCCATATGCGGATATTTATTTGCATTATAATATACATTTCCTCAATTTTACATGGTGAGGATCGCATGATTCCGTTGTGCAATATTTATTAGCGCTGACCCAGTGAGACCAGCGAACAGAATATGCCATACCGAAACTTATTTTTCGTTTAGTGAAAAGAATACACCAAAGCAAAACTTATAATACACCTGTTTTCTTTTTCGTTTGCAGTCCCAATCATCCGAATGTAACGGCCTTGGCAAGGTCAGCGAAATGGCTCAGTGAGACCAGTGAAAAGAATATGCTATACCAAAACTTGTAATGCACCTTTTTTATTTTTTTCTTGGCAGTCCCAATTATCATTATGTCACGGCCTTGCCAAGGTCAGCAAAATGGCCCAGGGACACCAGTGAGAAGAAAACACCATTATTTACTAAAATTTATAATACCTACACCTGTTTCTTTTTCGTTTAGAGTCCCAATCATCCGTATGTCACGGCCTTGGCAAGATCAGCGAAATGGCCTAGGGACACCAGTAAGAAGAAAACACCACCAAAAAACGAATTATACCTACACCTGCTTTTTTTAGCAGTCCCAGTCATCCGAATGTCACGGCCTTGGCAAAGCCAGCGAAAGAGCCCAGTCAGAAGAATGTATTCTTCTCACTATCCTGACTGGGCTCTTAAGTTTTGCTATGGTGTATCATACTCGTAGCAAAACTTATGCTAATAATACACCTGTTTTAATTTTTTTCTTGGCAGTCCCAATCATCCGTATGTCACGGCCTTGGCAAGGTCAGCGAAATGGCTCAGGGAGAGGCGTGAGTCATCAAGGCCATTGCCCATTAACGTGGGTGCGCCCATCTCCGTCCCGTCTATTTAGGGGAGCGGGCCCTTAATAGTCGTAGTCGTATCAATTTGTTTAATACGCTGTGGAGTGGCTCGCCTGAGTGATATATGGGGTTTTCTTTATCGCCATTCCAATGTCAGGGTTTGCTAACTAAATACCCGTGGAAGAAATAGAATTTATGAATGCTTTTTCAGGTGTTTGAAGGTTCTTATGGTAACATTGCCCGAGCATGGGATAGCGTTAATAGGGCACACGTAACACTTGTTTGAGGTTGTTGTGCTTGTTTGAGGTTTGAGTGACAGTGTCTTACGCTCTTAAAACTGATTCTTTAAAATCATCTGTTTTTAAATTTTTTCATTTGTTTTTTATTTAGAATAAGAAAATAGTTTTAACCAACATTAATTGAAAAACTGCACCACCAAACCAATAGATTTGTCTAACCAAAGCCTTGCATGTTTTCATACTGGAATACATTGTAAGAAGTTCAACAAATCTTAACCAATTAACACGATCATAGAATAAATCGCATTATATTTAACTGGTCGTAAATAATGTTGTAAAGATTCATAAGATAAGATAAATATTTATTTTGATTAGATCTCATAAAAATACTTGATGATGACCGGAGTTAGGTTAAGGATTTAGGTTTAGGACAAGTTAAGTTATTGTAAATATATTAATATCTTAATGTTAATTGAGTACTTAACCATGACATAATCTTTTACGACTAAGTAACCTTCAAAAGACGAGCAAACTCCTTCCTAAAGACTGGAAACGCATCAATGACTCTGTAGCAAGTAATGCACTCAAAAAAAATAATCGAAGGGTTCAGGTGGGACTCGAACACACAACCTTACACATACCAGGTGGCTTGTTCTATCAATTAAACTAACCGAACCCCGTTCTAAGCCGACGAATTTTTACAAGTACCTGATTCGCCATTAGCTGAGTTTTATTGGTGAGCTGATGATGATTGGTAATAAGCTGTGCATTATTTACTCAAGAATAAATTGCAACGAATTGCTATAACAAAAATTAATCTGTGACAAATCTCGCAGATTTTCATTAGCGGTGGTGATCACTTACCATTCCATTCTTAATGAACCATCAGTTTCACATTTGAAATATCAGTAGGTTTTATATTAAATAGGTACACCATACCTATCAAGTCATTTCAAGAGCTGGCATTTCGCTTGACATTTAGTAGAACCCAAATCGATAAGGCCTACATAATATAAAGCGCCCTTTCTTTTGTATTCCACATGACCAGGCCATGTGTTGAGTTTTTGTTTACATCGTACTATTTTTATAGTTTTGTCAGTCGTAAGAAACTTAAATAATATATCACTAAGATTGTGACAAATGAACGACCTCTCCTGGCGGGAAGTAGTTGCCAAGAACTTTTTAATGAAATACTTGCAATACCAGATGCATAACTTGCACTTAAGTAACTTAGTTGTTCTGTCACACATGTATGCAGTAATGTGAAGTTAAAATATTTTTATTACCAACTTTCTAACAGGATATGTTTTTGCAATAATGCAGAAATATACGCGACTGAGATTTGATCAACACGGGTAAGAAATTACAATGTGTGTAAGACGTAGCATACGACCTGGTCATCTGCAAGACGAAACTTGTGTCTTCCATAAAAGCCGGCAACTTTTATGCTTCGGGTATTACAGATTGATATCCATGCCACCGCTTTCTCGCTATTTATGTATTGTTACCCTAAACCAAATCCTGTACAGTCCCACAGCAGGTATTCTGACAATTTCAATTTTAATTCAGATTCATTCAGCGTGAGACCGTTTTGTCATCCTCCGTTCCAGGGAAAAATCTAAGTTGTTTTCCGGGAGATTTTCGGTTGCCAGAAGATCTCCTGGAAAACTAGGTGAGTTCGTCGGATGACGGAATGTTATTGCAGAATGAAAATAAACCCTGTACCCAGTGGTACCATAGCTGTAAGCAAATCTAACAGGCCTACTCATATAAATAAGTGAAGTAAACGTAAAATATGTTTTTACATGTACAGCAATAGTTGCAAATCAAATTCTTATGCGATTCGACACACTGACACATGTTCACATATGAATAGAATTCTCACGTTTAGAACACGAGGAAATAAATTTTACGATGTGATGGACTTCAAATCTAAATTCAATAATCAGGTACAACAATAAGGTATAGGCAATCTAATACAATATAAAAAATACACGCATACCAGGTGTTGTTTGCCTGGCTTGATATTTCAGGTGACCGTAATGATAGCAGCTACCTTGACCATGCAAAGAGGTAATGTTGCCAGTATTCTGGGCACGCCGAGTTGCGGGGCAGACATTAACACCCCTTTGCATTCCTTCTCATGCCTCATATTTTGTAAATAATGTTTTTCTTTTTGGATATATATAAGTTACTGTATCTACATCTTCTTCGATATTCTATATTTATAAAGAGATCAATATATAGCCATTGACAGGTTTGTCAATGACTATAGTTTGATCTCTTTATAAATTGTGCTCTATTGTGCGCTATTGTTAACAATAGCGCGATGTAATCGACACCGAGCGCTATCTATTGGCAAAGAATGGAACTAATGTCCTGAAACTAAGTGAGAGCGAGCCTCTAGTACTGTATACGAGTATATTGCTTTGTTTAACATTTAAAATTCATGGTTTAAAATTTAAAAACTAAAGCAATGCATATTATGGAAATTCGGTAACAATGCTTTCAGCTTCATTTAGTTATTTGCAATCCCCAAAGTCAACCTGATAATAATATATGCAGAGGTTAATTTACATAAAAAGTACATACCTAACTTGTTTAATTCTCTTTCATGAAAAATTCGGAATTGATTTAAATAATTTGACATTACAAGGGCAACCAAAGAAATGGAGTAGGTATTGAAAATTAGTAGCCTTTGTCAACCAAATTTATGTGTTAAACGGCTTATGACCTTCGCAACCTTTAACCAGACCAACTAGATTATGTTTCTACGTCCACAATCATTCTCTAAAATAGTTATAATGGTTGTCCATAGTTTGAGAAAATTTCCGATCTGTACAAATTTTTCATGATATTTTCCCTCACATCCTAGATGATGGTGGAAATAGGCACATAGATTCGAAGAGTCCAGAGCGTACTCGGATTTGACCCTACGACCTTTCATTTAGAAGGCATGTTCTAATCCACTCTGCCTTCCTCTTACATAATATACCTACTTCTAGTGCATGGTGAAACAGAATACGAAAACGCACTACCTACCTACTTAAATTATTTTATACTATGCTACGTACTTTTTTTTACCTTAAATGCAGTAAATAATTCAAACGTATTTTAATAGGTATCATTCAATGTTGCCATAACCACATGTTACATCCATACTAATATTATAAATGCGAAAGTAACTCTGTCTGTCTGTCTGTCTGTTACTCTTTCACGCCAAAACTACTGAACGGATTTAAATGAAATTTGATATACAGATGGTCTAGACCCTGAGAAAGGACATAGGCTACTTTTTATTGCGAAAAAGGGGTTGTAAGGGGTTAAAAGTGGGTAAAAAGTTACTTTTCCGCGCGGACGAAGTCGCGGGCGGCCGCTAGTACAGAATAAACTTTAAAAGTGTTTTTGAAGTTCACACTATTTATAAATAAAAATTCAATGCCTACTCGCATAAAATATAATTGGTGTTTTTGCGACATTTAAGACACTTTTTTGGTAATAAATTCGCTATTAACTTTAATTCATTCAGGGAATTTTAATTGCTCTTTATGTGATGTCTTAAATTAGTCTATGTTACGCCTTGGCAGGAAACATTTTCTTGAGACTATAAGAGTAGGCAATTATGGTCAGCTACAAAGAAATATATAAACTTTAGCACCTTGTCATAATAGCTAGCTCTCAGACGATTACTTTCTTACGCAGAAGGTAAAGTATTGTGCCAAGGTACTAAAGCGTATATATATTTTGTGCAGCCGACTAAACAACATTTTTAACACATCGCGCACGACGAGTGCTTACGCCGACTGGCCTGTAGATGACAAAAGCAGATTTTCACTTCTTCTTTTGAAAAATATATAGTAATTATAATGATACCTTAAGAGGTATCATTAAAAGGTAGAGCTTTGACATTTAAATAATTACAATTTTAAAAAACATCATGTCTAATTTTAGGATTTTACCTACGAGAAATTACTTTAATTTTGTGTTACTTTCAGGTACCAAATTCTACGGTCTGTTAGGTACGTTACTCGACGTCAGCCTTATCGTAACTAAAAGTGAATCAGATGGCTGAAATTACAATAATATTATATTATTATAGAGTTACTAACTTAAACTAATCGATTCTACGTAATTGAGGTTAAATTGTAATTTTTACCTATATTCATTGGGGCGTAATGACGACGATTAAGAAATATATTGTTTCGAGGAAAAGCAATAAGAAAAACCTAACCAAATAGCATATTATCGGAAATCGTTCACATTTATTTCGTCTTAGTACGATAAACATATAAGACCCATTATGTTACCTACATACAATGGAAATAAAGTGAATATTATTCTTAGTTACATTTTGTAGCTTAGACATATTTGGGCATCCTGGAAATTGTAATTTTGGTATAGCTCAAATTGTACATACTTCTACATAACTTTAGTTTGGCGTATTTAGTTTGTGTGCTTAGTTTGCATTAATTGGAATTGGGATGGAGCAACAAATACATTCTTAAGATAAATAGAGTTCGATACTATAATGAAACTAAAAGGGAATCAAGACAAATAAACTTACAGTATTTGATTGTAAATATTACTTAGTACATCTAAACTCTCAACAAGTGCACGTGTACGTTAACGCAGGAAAGGTGAAACATAATCATTATACAATTTGTACCTCATTACAAAGCTACACGTTGAGCCCAAGGTTAGAGATATCGAGCGCGATACACTACAAAATTGATGGATGATGCACGACAAATATGCGTGCGCACGGACCGCTGCCCCATGTAATGACTTTGAATTGTGGTGCAGTTTAAAATAAAAAACAAACTGGGCGAAAAACTCACAAATGGCATTTTGACGCTGTGAAAAAATTACCTACTTGGTATTCACTAAAAAAATGCAGCAAATAATGCCACCATTTGAGTCCCCTGTATCGGTTGGAATTATTTTCAAATTATACCTCATTAGCGTTTTTTTTAAAGTGATACCTCACCTTATGGTAAGCGATCACCGCCACCTATAGACACCAGCAACACAGTAGAGTCACAAGCCGGCTGCCAACCTTAAAAACCTCTTTTCCTCAACTGAGTACCCCACTCATTCGATGAAACACACGGTCTTCTGTGAGGCCGTGGTATCACTCCGATCGAGCCAGCCCATTAATGCTGAAGTGTGGATCTACCGTGTGGTCTACGTTTAAAAAGCATCAATAAAAAAAATGATTCTGATCCACCTTCTAACAATCATAGACCTCTAAAAGATTACAATTACAAAAACTGAAAATGTAACGATGACACCAGAAAATCTGCTCGCAAAATTGCACTTCATAATCAAAATCTCACTTGGCCCTCATTAAGAGACGGATCTCGTATAACAAAAAATGGAGTCAAAAAACCAGTCTTGTGACAGTATGAAAGGGATTTCTCACAAAGAAGACCGAAGACATCAATCTGATTTCTTACGCTTTAATTTTACCTCCGTAATTAATGTTACCAGCGCAAGGTCATATCGTGACTTGGTCCACGGGACACCTGCGTGTGATCGTTCGTGTCGCAGTGACTTTGAATTGTGGTGTTATCAGAAACAAATTTCAATGCTGAAGATGATTTCTGAAAAGCATCCCAGCACTCTCGTGCACTCGAAATTTAAGTCAAATCATGTGCTCGATTCTCGTGCACTCGGATTTAGAGAATTAATACATTCGTCACAAGAATTGCCCCCCAGGACTAAAATTTTGATAGTGGTTTTTACTGATTTCGAAAGCATGCGGGTTTTCGAAATTATGTTTTTAGGTTGGTAAGTACACTCTTTAGGTATCATTTTGAATAACATTGCTAGAAGGTAATATATTTATTTTATTTATTTATTAAATAAAATAAAATAATTTTATTTAATTTAATTATACAGGCTCTATCTATACATTCATCGACTTAAGCCTTAAAAGAGCACCAGTTGAAAATTTTAAAGAAGCATAATATAGTTTTTTGTTTACTACCATAAATAAATAAATAATAAATATATGCGACAGACAATCACACCAATCAACCTGGTCTCAAACTAGGGCAACCCCAATAATGATGTTGAAATAAACAAATCTTCTAATGATTAGCTGTCAACTGCGTGTGTTTCTGATGATGACATGATGACTGTAACGTTGATAACCCAATTCGAAAACGCGTGGAATTAACTTTTCCGTTTTTAAATGACTAATTAAAGAAAGTGCTGCCGTCGGGAAAGAAATTCTACATACAGTATTTAAAGATAGTTACCGCTAGAGAAAATTAGCAAGTTTATTAAATACTTAACTTGTGTAGATAACTTCACATCAATGTCTGTAATATATGCCGTTGGGGCTTCATCTATGATGGGGTAATGTATGTTTCGAGTCACTAAGAAGAAATAATTAAAATATTTTTAAAATTTTCCTACAGAGAAATCTTTGACGCTACAAAATAGCTATGTACCTACACAAAGCAATCCAACTGAAATTACAAGATGTTCATGCATGATTAGGCACTATGTATATATAATAAAATCAGGATCTTATGATTCGGTCAAAAACACCAACAAACCGGCTTCTAAAGTTTGATATTGAGTTTTTATTAATTCATTCTAAATTCCTTTGTTGCAGGTAGTAGGATGTTTTTTAGCTACAGATGAGAAGAAATTAACAGTTTATTTAAGAAATTATTAAAGAAAAACAATCGAGTTTTTGGTATTGTTTAGAGTAATAATATTTTTTAAATAACATGGTAAGTAACGTAATTATTTGTAACAGGTAAAGGTGTTAAGGTAAAAGAAAATCTAGTTAAAGTATATTCTCCCTTACGTTTGTATATAGTTTGACTTAGCACCTGAAGACCTCTGCCGCTCATAGAGTACCTCAACAATAAATCGATTGCATAATCAACTTCTTACTAACAATAAATCGATCGTAACAATCGATTCACTTCCTCAACTTTAATGAATTATTGATATTTTATTCATGTGTAATTAATTGATATTATCTTTAAATAAGTTTATGTTATTTATAATCAAATAAAACACACATAATTTTAGCGCGGAAGTAAATATTAACATTAGCAATTAAGTTATCAGAAACAGCATTTGATTTAGCGCAAATATTGGTTCAAGATTGTTGTCAAGTTCATATCACACTGAGACACCCAGGACAAAGAAACAAATTAGGTAAAGAATATAAAAAAAATACTTTAAAATTCTACAGAAGCATGACATCAATCACCTACTTAATCTCTACTAAAGCATATCTGTAATATTAGAACTTAGGCAATGAATAGTTCAAGTACATATGTACTTAAATATATTTAATTAGTAGTTAACTTTATTTATTGATTTACTAACTAAATAAAATACTCGTAAGGCTTTAATTAACACTTCGTCGAACTTGGTTATTAATTTACTTAATGATTTTCAGTTGAATCATCATGATCTGCCAACTAGCTGCAAAATCTACTTACTGTCACGAATTTTTACCATATGAATTATTACTAGATTTCCAACGGTCAGAGACAAAATTATTTGCAAAACAAGACTCTACAAAGTATGTTGTTTCTACATTACATTTTATTAATGTAAATGACGTGAAGTCAAGTCCTTATCTACAAGTTTTCAATAGCACAAGTCATTGAGCCTCAACTTAAGTCTTATTTACATGCCCATTGTTTGATGATTTAAATAGGATTATGAATGACTGTATGTACTGAGTAGGTATCTTTAGGTTCATAAATGAGTACATCAAGTGGCTACACTTTCAGCGGGTATAATGCTATATACCTATGAAACAAAATGCGATGAAAATTATACATCTATACTATTTATAAACAGATAACCGAAAACAAGAAAAGCTTGCGCGATGTAATTGGACACAGCGCCATCTATTGGTTCATTTCTGAATTACGTTCCCGAAGCGAAGTGAGGGCGGGCCACTAGTATACTATAAAGCACAAACATTTATTGATTGGATATTGGATGTATTTATTTGTATATATTATGAAAATGAACCGTACGTCCATTCAAGACATAGGCTGTTGATTGAAATACGATTAAGCATAATAGTCTCACCTGGATTCACACATATACCGGAACTCAAGTGAAAAAGGGCCTTTTAACACTAGGTCGAGGAAATAGGTATATAGGCATTTTCTCAGAAGCTGCAGGACTAGAGACAAGTCAAGGCTTTAAGTTGAATCAACGACTTATTACCGCGCAAATAAGTACCTTTAATTGACTTCAAATTACAGATTGATTAGTATATAATATTTATTACAATACTGTTTAGTAATCACAGGATATTGGTTCGACGATAAAGGTCTTGCTCTAAGTCCAGTAAAAACTAGTCTATAACGTTAACTGTCGTAATGTTTATAATGTAGTGACTTAACTACCGTATGTAGTGATTAAGTTCCTTTTTACGAATGCCTTATTTTATGACGTTGAATGTCCCTGCATTGCAATAAAATAGGTTTAATTGTTTATTTTTTTATACCCAGTAATTATTTTATTGCAAAGTTATTCAAAGGTTATTCATATAGTTTTTCATAGTACAATCTTACCAATTTTTTGTAATATATTGTGACGCTACGAAAAATAAGTGGACCGATTGGAATTTTATATGAGATTCTCAACAAAAAATGTCGATAAAACCAATAACTGCACATTCTTTTATTTTTAACATTATCGCTAAAAAAACTACCTACATTCAAATGAAAATCACAATACAATTAGTTCTGCATTCAATGTAGAACTTAGAAACATGAAGATCCCGATGAAGTTAAATACGAAAATTTTATCACACGTAGACTCACCGATATCAACAGGGACGACATCTGTTGTCAGCTGGACGACAACTGACACGTCATACGTGTCGACCTCCAGTTTTCCGCACTAGTCCGGGTCACACGAAACCGTCACTAGTCACGTGACATCACTTTTTCACTTCACCGCCACAAGTTCACCACACTTATTCACTTTAGGTGTTCGGCCGTGACGCTTCCCTCTTCCGATTCGTTTGTTTCGATATCGCTCGTAGATTGGGTTTAATCTCGAACGATTATTTCGGTTTGCTAAGCTGCAATGTGAATTGGATAATTGAGATGAAGTTTTTTTGTCAACTTTTCATTTGTATTTAATCCTTAACTGCCATAGAGAGTCAAAATCACCCATGACATTTTTTTGGGGTTATTTGGACTTCCGAAACAAGTTGAATGTAAACTATCCTTTCTACATTAGAACTATCATTGTATTTCAAGTCTTTCTCATCCATTAATGAGAACACAAAGACAGTCTGTAGCATGTATGATTTTATTCTACGCGTAATACGTTTATTTAAAGCAATCGCCCAATTGCCAATCTAGAAGCATGTCGTTTAAATTAATTTAATAATTTGCTATTTGGGTGGACGATATAAAATAACCTTAATTTCATAAGTCATTATCTTGTCACAGGTTAATAGGAAGTGATTGTACGAGTAGATTAGCAACAAAGATTTAATTTTAAAAATAAATATATTATATTTAAAAAAGTAATGTTGAAGAAAATAACAGACGGTCAATGACAGATAGGCAATTATTTGACCTCTATAATATGTACAATACAGCAGCAGTGGTCCCACAACACTATACTTCTCATACAACACGATATTGAATATTGATCAGTCTGAGTAAAAATCCTTACCAAGGAGTAAACAAATACTAACCCGTTTATTTTTGATTAATCAGACATTTCAATAATCCAGTGAAATGATTTATTAAGTGTTAATAAATGAGACAACATTAAAATATTGAAAATAACATTTTCCTTAAAGGTTACTGGCATTAAATGACAGATTGTTATATAAAGGTTTAATGATATTTTAAACGCCTTTGAATGTTTGCAGTTATTATTTAGTTGAAAAGGTTTTTGATCGTCATAGTTAGATATACCAACATTATGATTGACTGGAACAAAAAATAATAAGCTCCTTAGTTTATGTTTGTATACAAGTTTTTTATATAATAAGTTGATTGTTAGCTTAATGTTGATACTATCAGTGGGGGTATTATAAACCTACATAATATTTTTTTATTAAGATATATAACATGCTTATGGCCCCACATAATACAGGCACTTACTGATTACTGATAGATGCAACGTTTTCGATTTAAGCCAAACGCATCCACGGAAAACTAACTCAAAATGCTTTTCGTTTTTTATTCGTTGTCATCTTTATAATTTTGAGTACATACTTATGTAAATTTTGTAGTATTTAAGTACATTTTCCCCTTATTTTTCGTGTACTGACGAACTCGTTCTAAGTTGACAATAAACTAGTATCTCTCTGCATAAGAATGAACGAGGATAAAATGGCGTAAAATCTAAATCATTTATTATCTCTGTTACCTTGTCGTAGAAGGAATAAGTACAATAAAAATTTCATTGCAGAAAATCCTTATAAAGGAAAATTTGTACAGTTCCTGCATAGTTATCAGGACAACTATTACGAAACTACTTAGTTATTATCATAAACAAGTTTTTTGAACGAGTTTTTACCGCCTTTAATGAAAACTGCATAGCTGCTGAGTATTTATTTACAGTCTAAAATCAGCGGCAAGTGATTTCTTAGGTATCTTAATTGGTATCGGGGAGCGATAAAAATAACCCTATTATCACCGGATTTCCAGAAAACGGTTGTAGTTTATTATAATACAACACAAGTCAGTTCACCAAGTAAAATTAAATAAAAAATGTCGCTCTTCAATTTAGGCCCTCTAAACCAGTTAAGGGTTACGCTATTTTAAACAACCACGTTTAATTTTAAACATTAAAATTATAAATTAACTACCTTGTTCAGTAGGTGATAGGTATTTAATTTTACACTTTAGATATTAACGAATAGCGACAAAAAGCGAATTCAAGATAATGTGTAATTATTTCAGTGCCACTAAAATGTTTGTGCAACCTTACTTTTCGTTTACATAGAGTTTTAAACATGTAATTATCTACTGTTAAAAAATTATAATTTAACAAATTAGTTTGAATAAACAAAAGTTAATGTTGAAATTTACCTGCCTGGAAACTGTCAACTGTCAAGTCAACTAGATAAAAATAGATAGACTCAAGATATGAATCTTTGATTGAAACTGTTCTAACATTGGTTATCTTTACGTCAGCGTTTTGTCACATGTTGTTGATGCTCGAGTTTGCACTCGGTGGTAAATGTGATTTATCTTCTGACTTGTGTGATATGTTGGTTTAACAGTCTTATAATAGAAAAGATTAACATTTTCCAACATACGAGTAATTATAGTGGAAATAACATGGTGATAACTACTTGTGTTGAAGTTAACTAGATTGTAAGATGAAAAATATGGGCTTTATAATACATTCTAGCGTCATTATCGTGGAAAATTTTATTTACCAATTTAAATCGTTTTCCGGAAAATCAAAACATGTATTTTGTAACTTATGCTCCTACATTATTACGTATTATGAATACGTACGAGTATGTCATAAATATTTGAAAAAAAAGAGTGCTGTTTCGTGAGTTGTACTTTTAAAAAGTATGGTGTCACCTAAATAATAATATTTTATGACTTATATGTTGTTAGTAAAATATTGGTGAACTCAAAAATAACCAGAAACCCGACTTCGAGGGTAGTTAAGTGATTTTGAATGGCTGTAATGGATACCTTATGTAGATGTTTCTACAATTAGGAGCATAAATAATGATGACGTCAGCAACGCGAGGGCAATTAACACATTAACTTTATTATTCAGGTAACGACATAACAATTGACTGATTAGTAAATATGAAATGTAGTTAATATTCCGTGGAAAGAAACCGTCATGCTAATGGAGGTTTAATACAGTGCCCAGTGGAAAATGGACTTTTTTTAGTGTGCAACTTGTTATGATCGTCAGCTGTTAGATTGAGTGTGGAAAAAATAAGATTGATCGCGTGGTCAAGATTCACTTTTTGCCCGCGCCGCAGCCACGTGACTGTCGGAAAATTTGTCGCGCTCCGGCGCTACCCTTGAAGATGACAGAAAAAATAAAGCAGACCTTGTCAACCGATGATTAAAACCGTCACTTATCACTCCTGCATCCGAATACCTAATTAACCAAGCTCGCGTTCCACTGATAACCGCGAAGTAAAATATCGCAATGCCTAAATGACAGAGCAAATTGAATCGTCATTTCCGCTAATCTCCACTCGTTTAGTTCTGTTTACGCGCAACAATCCTAGTGCTTCACATCTAGAATCAACATAACAATGATCCCAGAACAATAAGTGGAGATAACGCGCTTTCCGGGTAAATTGAATCCGAATGAATATTCATACGCGAGACTAATTGCGGGACCACTGGTGCTGATGGATGACTGATGACAAAAATCACGACAGGTTTTTCAAATCACAATTTTCAACTCACGCGTGAGTGGGAGACGTCGGGTTTTCACGCGAATACGCACGGCAATGTCAAGAGCATACACAATCTCGGTCGATAAGGAGGTCCATTTATCACTTTTAGGTGTAGTATCAAGATTGCATCTCGTGTGTTAGAAGTGTGAGCGCGATAAGGCACGGGGTGGCCTGCCGGCGCAGGCGTCCGTCTCGCACGGGTCTCCACGCGCGAATGCCGCCTCGTCCATTGTTTACGGTTGTAATTACGTTTTCGATCGAGTTTGCAGGGCGAAGGCTTTGCCGGAAAATCTGGTTGGCGCGACGTCACAGACGGTGCAGTCGATTGATAAAGGAGCGCGCTGCGCTCGGAATGCGTTACGCATGCGATTAACTCTTTTGTGTTTTATCGGCGAAATGGAAAATAAAGGACGCGACAATATCTGAACTTCTAAATCAAGGTTGACAATTTGATTGAGGCGGAAAATTATATGAAATCAAACACCTACCTCGTAAGTGGTAGATCTCATATGTTCACAACGTAGTTACTGTACCGGAATAAGGCATTTTCAATTAAAATAATTAAATAGTAAATATTGACTGTTTGACATATTTATGTCCATTTTATACGCTAAACAATTATTCGGTTATATTATTATTATTTTATTGAAATAAATAAACATTAGACAAAAACATTTCCTAAAACATATTTCCTTGGTTTTGCATAATTTCAGACATCTGTTTATCTAATCTGCATATGTTCAGATTTAAAGGATTTTATTTGTGTAGAAGTAAGATTGTTTAGGTCCATTGGTAACATGAAACATCTAAAAAAAACAGATAGTAACTCATTTTGGTCCATCAATTTTGGTAGAATGAGACTTTACGAAAGAAAAATAACTCTAATGTAGTTCCATAGTTAACTACAAATATATTGTTAAGTACGAAAACAACCAATAAGTACCGTTGAAATTTAATTAAACGACGTACATTACGCCATCTCAGGGATTTTCCATTTCAAAACCGTTTAACTAGAATATCTAGTTTGATAATTATCTTACTCAACTGCAAAGATTCAAATATACTAGTAAGATAGAAATGCGAAAGCAGTCTTTACATTATGTTCTGGTACATGATTTGTTTTGTCTTTTTCCCTAGGAATATAATAAGATCACTTTTTACTATTTTGCGACATAAGGAAGAGTAGAAGATTATATAAAAATAAGACTAGGAAATCTTTGTAAACTAACAATATTATGTCAATTGACTGAAAACATGAAAAATCGTGTTTCGCATCAATCAACATGTATTTCTTTTCTATCGTTAACATTTGCTAACTAAATAGGTACGCAAAATATTCATTTATAACATACAAAATAATATGTGCCAAATCACGTGCCTACAAAACTGTGACGTAACTACTTACTTACAAAAGGATAATAAACATGCGCAAGTGAATAAATTTCAAAGAAAACTACATTAACTACACGATTACATTGTTTACAAGTAGTGCTAAGTATTTTTAAGAAAATAACCCATTTGCTTTTCGAGTTCATCAGGTTTTCGAAAACAGTATGATTAAACTGGATCTAATAGGTACTTTTTACATAGGCTTATTCGCAAAGACTTGTGGCGGACGTATTCACCCAGGCTTTAAACGGAAAACTTGGCGCTTTGATGTTTAAACAAGCACAACACTATTTTAACTGTTTAAAGACATTTTAATATTGAGCTCAGTTATTTTTTTTATTCGGTTATGTAACCTAATAATCGATCATCAACGAAGAATCCCGCTATAATGGAATTCCAAAGACAACATCTTTACGCAAGTAGGTACAAGATTTAATTAATTAACTTACAATTAAAATTGTATGTTAAATTATGTACTCATCTAGACCTAAAGCACATTCCGATCGCATCGTGCAGTCCATTACGTGGACGGTCAGCCATCCACGTGATTAGGTCTTTCAAATCGAACCGTTCATAAAATGTTGCCAACAATATTAATTTATACCTGACAAATAATCCATCATAGTAGCGATAACTTGATTTCTATGATGGAGGCCTTTGCCTTGCAGTCGCACTTTTTCTAGGCTAATACTTTACTGGCAAATAATCTAAAAAAAAAAACATTAAAAGGACGTATTTTTTTAAATTAAAACTGTTCGTTAGGCCGTCCCTCAATTCGTTTCGGGACTTAGAACAGCACAATTAGATGGCGCTGGGAGTCAATTGCATCGCGCAAGTGTTTCTCCTTTCGGTTTACTTATAAAGCCAAGTTAGTAATTCACTATACGATTAAGTATTTTTTTTATATAACCTTTTTATACAACCTACCACAAAGTACCTAATACCCAAAAATAAATTGAGGTAGGTACTTTAGTTAATTTGTGGATTTTTTTTAGAGACGATTTTAAACATGTTTTCTTTTTCGAATTAAATTGTCATTTTGTATGCCAAAAAGTATCGATATCTAGCGCAAAACCTCTGATTTGGCAACACTAATAGCGCCAATTTAAAATGTAGACCATGTCGCTATATACTGCACGTGAGCCTCCGGATCACGAGTTAAAATCAGATAAACTGTGATGGTCCTATACTACATAAAAGATATTTGAAATTGCTTGAATTACATTGCTCTTACTGCGCCTGTCGTTTGTGGTTTTACCGACGTGAGCCAAATAGTCATGCCTCTTTGTACTTGTGAACAAATAATGTGAAACGACATATAAAACTGTTACATGACTAGGCATATAGTTTTGATACAATTTTTTTTTATGTAATAGGAGACAGACGAGCTGACGGACGACCTGATGGTAAGTGATTGACGCCGTGGCCTGTGAATATTAGGAGAACCCTATCTCCAGCTGTAGGCATCTTATTGGCTTAAATAATGATGATGAATTAGCGAATAGTTATTTTTATTTCATTGCGCTACTAGATAGTGGCTTCGTAAAAATCTAAATTGCCTACTTACATCTCAAAAATAAATTACATTTACTTAATTTAACAAACACTCTCAACACAATTACAGATCAGTGACTCAGTGACATGCACTTTTAAATTTCCGTTTAATTAATCTGCAAAATGCCACCCACTGCGTTTTAGCGCTACCTTCTCAGCAAAAATAGCTTCTGCGAATATTTCATTAAGATTACTTACATTAAACCCGCCATTTTCTTATTTGAACATGTTACCTGGAACAAGAAAAGCAAATAAATAAGTTTTAAGGTACTTATATTAAAATGTTAGTGTACACAAGATCAAATTGAACGATCAGGAGTCTCTGTGGTGTTAAATATTTGTATTGCCAATTATGGCGTTATATCTGTACGAACCGAAGTCGTGAAACACGTTTTTATTTATTTTGATTACGTAGACTGGTGGATAATTAATTTGGGAACCAGTGAACTTGCTCTTGTACACGGACAACTAGTTGAGGACTTGAAATAAAGAAAAAGTTATCACAAATTAGTGTGGACTGTGTTGACAGCTAAAGTAACTCGTAGGGTATTGACCTCTCAAGTAAAAATTGGTTTCACAGTTCGAGCTGCTTCTTAGCCAGAAGGCAGTTACTCAGCGTGTCATGCTAGCTTCTCTCTAGTTCTCTCGTTGATGCAGTGGGTAGTAGGTCACTTTAAAGCGACACGGCTGCGCTGGGGGTCCCGGGCCCGATCTCCTAGTCGAACCAAAAATTTGTACCAAGTTTTTCTGTTTAGTAATTCTCAGTGTCAACCCGAAAGTCTGGAAGTTGGTGGTCTTGAACCCCGTAACTTGGACAACAAGATAAGGTCCTTTCAATCTCTCTTCGATCGTGTCACACTGGAGTCCCTTCGAATTAAGAGGGTAAGGGAATGTGACTTGTACGCTAGCCTGATGATTATTTTGACCTCACGAGGCAATGATTCTGACTGGCTTAATGGTTCCAAAGGTTAACGAAACAACAAAAAAAAGAGGTGAAAATACTCGTAAAAGACTGTACAGTCGAGTTCAAAAATATGTATACACTTTAGGACCTTGTCACAGTATAATGTATAAGAAAACGACTTCCACTTTCTTTTATATAATGTATTGTGACAAGGTCCTAAAGTGTATACATATTTTCGAACTCGACTGTACGTATGTGTAATATCTCTTTCTCTGTGAGTGTGTATTATATTGCCTTCGTGTCCTATAATTTAGTATTTTATAGCTTTACATAACAATGCAATGGTACATCTACTCAACGATTTACAGTAGACTTACTGTGTTTGAGCTCATTGGAAAGTAAATAAAAACACATTTACATTTAACATGGTATGTAAATCTAGGTATTATTACTAGGTAAATATTTATTACCTAATATTAAGACTATGTTTCAGTTACCTGAGTCGAGTAGGAACTTGCAATTTTTATACTATTTGACGGTTTAAAAAGACGTTTATTTTATTTGTTCGCACATGACACAACTTTACAACATAATTATGTCTACAGGCTAAAACCACCTAAAACTGCCTTAAAATAAAAATAACAAAGCCAAAAGTTTAAAAACAAAATACTCCAATAGCAATTAACAATCACAAACAAATGCAAAAAAGATAATATTTAATGTGTACTTTATTTTTTACAGTAGTTAAATGACTTTAGATCTTCCACTAATGAATATCTCGAATGTCAAAGGCAAGTAAACAATTACGATCTTCTTGAAAGCAAGCTTGTTAAATCAACCACACCGGTATTTATAGCCCTCAGTTATTCCAATGGCTATTTAAAGAGCCCATCGTCTCTTGAAAATCAAAGTGCAATGCTTGCATGCAAGGACATAAGTTGACATACAACCAGTTGAGGCCACTAAATCAGCGTGTGCTTGAATTGAGTACTGAAAGTATTAAATTGATTAGTTTGTCGTTGACAAAGAAATTAAACTGCTGTAGGTAGTATTTTTCCATAATCTCAGTTCGTTCAAAAATCGTACCTACCCATTGCTATAATTTTTATTCAGTCATTTATATATGAATACATAGCTATATCTTCTTATCGTTTATAAACTATGTACTTCTAAACGTATTAGAACTCTTCGGGTAGTGTACAAAATGCATGTTAATACTGACTTTCCCTCTTAATTCACCAAATGAAACCAGTTTACGATATTCTTTTTTTTCTACGTCTACACAATAGGAGACCTTCCTCAATTGGTATTCAACCTAATGTGTAGGTAATATAAGGTGAGAGTCGATTAAAAAAACTTGACAGCTTTGTATACCTTCTATGATGTGTGTTTATACGTACTTTGATAGCCCAAACATTCCGTGGCTAAACACTAGGCATTCATTATCCTAATATAGTAGGTAACTGTCAGAGGGCTGTCAGATCTGTCACCGACATTCCTGTAAAAATGAAACTTCAAACTTTAACTCTTCTATTTTCCAGATATTCCACTTCATGGCCCCACACGAAAGTGCCTCGCCTTGCGCACGCGCCTTCGCGTCTCGCGCAGCGGCCGCCATGACACTTCCGGTAGAAATTCCCAACAAGACATGGCAGCAATGGTCATAATATTTGCCTTCTGATATGCTGTGATCGATCAAAGTGCTCGCCGTACTTGGATATGCCTATGTCCAACTATATCCAGCGGTAGACGGCGGCAGGCTGAAGATGATACTACCTAATACACTAATATACTCGTAAAGGCGAATTTTTGTGAGTGTGTGAGTATTTGAGTGTGTAGTTTTTTTAAGAGGAGTGTCTTGACGACTAATCGATTGAAACGATTATAATAAAATTTGGTATGGAGTTAGTTGAGACTCTACATCAACATTTAGGCTATATTTTACTGCAGGAATATAATATGGTGTTTGAGGCAGAGTCACTACCAAATGCACCATCGGGCCCGTAAAATATCACATTTATGTACCTGTATATGTACTTATATTCTTTGTGACCCCTCTCACACTATAAAATAGTAAACTAGAGGTATATAAATGCAAAAGGTGTTACGTGGCTTGCATCATCTGATTAAATAATTTGAACGTATAACGGTTTTGCGTGACTTGGTTTTGTTTACAATGAATGTAACAAGTAGGTACCTACCTGATTTTGATTGTTTTACTATAGGAAATCACACGCAATAATATAAAATTCAACATTTCTGCTAATAGACGCCCAGTGCTGGACATAGGCCTCCCCCAATGTTCTTCACACAGATCGGTCCTGTGCCACTCGCATCCTGTGACTCCTGCGGCCTTCACTAGATCGTCGGTCGTCCTTGTGAGGGGCCTAACACGCCTACAATACCTATACAATTCAATGGGAGCAATATCACACTTTAGAACTGACGTCCATCTACATGGTGATTGGTTATTTTTCTTATGAGATGTCAAAATGACACTAAACAACCAAAGACATTGAAGTTGCACCTCTGTCTAAGAGTATGCCATCTAGCGGATTTTTAATACGCGATAATACCTACTGGAAACGAACAGAACCGTAATTTCTGACATAAACGTGCACGTTTATTGTCGAAATGCATTCTCGTCTCGTCTAAAGTCAGTCAAATTAAGCACTTAAGTTTATGTTAATGCTTAAGGAAAGAACACATCTTTTGTAATACTTAAAATTCACAAGATAATAACTTTATTATACCTACAAAGTTAATGTTTAAGTGACGTAGGTATATTTTTACAGTGATGTTGTAGTAAGTTAATGTTTTCAAAACATCGGAAAATTCTAAGATGTTAATCAATAAATAAACGATGAAATCAATTAAGAAGATAAAAAAAATAGATAAATGTGGTAGTTACTACAGGATACTTAACTTCATGTTAATAAAAGTTTTTTTTAAGATTTCACCCAAATTCACATCGACCTGATTTCGTAGTAAGTTGCGTTACGGATATCTGTATGTATTACAAATAAAATACTTAAATAGGTATATAATATCACACCCGGACACTAGAAAAACACAAGACTATTAATTGGTGTTCATCACATGAATGTTTGTCCAGGGTGGGGACCATTGGCGTACCTAAGACATGAGGCAGCCACTAGCAAAAGCGCCATCGGGCCGGATTGAAAAAGATAAATAATTGTACGATAATAAATAGGTCAAGTTACCACAAACTGTCAAATTTCATCAATTAATATTTGACCCAATGTGTTTGATACTTAGATGAGAGTCGATTGAAGAAATTTGACAGTTTTGTATACTTTGATGAGTGGCTGTACGTAGGCACCTAACTATTAAATATTTAACTCCTCAATCTGTACACCACTTATTCTGTCAATAATTTTCCTTATTTACCTGTCACGCTCTTTCCTTAGTTTTCCTATGATGTATTATGAAGGTGAGTGCGGAGAATGAATATTAATTGCCGCTTAGCTTCTTTCCGGATCGGGTTAATTTGTCATGGTGGAATCTCATGGTTAAATGACTTATACAGGAAGACGGTATTGTTTCGTTCTGAATTTTATTTAATGAGTGGAGATAATTTTATAAAAAAACGGAATTTTCTAACTTGCGGATCCAGGATCAGAGGATGAGTGACACGAGGAAGGTTTCTAACTTGCGGATCCAGTGAGCGACACGAGTATTTAAATCCGTAATTAACTATAATCATGACTATTGATCGAAAATTTGAGAGCTCATTTGCCTAAACATAACATTATACGAGTAGAAAGATTATTATGGAGATGCTTCGGCTTCCTCCAAAAATCTCCGATAGACTACAGTATAAGGTTCTTCAAAAAAGGAGTGAAAGGGTCTTAAGGGGTCTACAACACGTTCGCAGGGCATCTGGAGCTGCATGCGTCCATAGGCTGCCGTAGTTGCTTAACATAAGGCGAGATGCGCGCTTGTTTGCTAACATTATCTATTTAAAAAATATGATGACTTTTAGTGTAAGGGCTTACACTAAAAGTCATCATAATCTTAGCGTTCAATTTTTTTGCTATCCGCTGTCTAGATTACACTTAGGAATCCGGATTCCATATTCAAATAGGTCAAATAATTTTATTTTTTTATTCAAACTTAACCCTAAAACACTTCATAATCTAAGAAAACATGAGTCAGTAAAGTATGTCAATAAGAGTTACCGGGAAAACAAATGCAATTAATCATTGATTAGTTTGATCATATATCACTAATAGAATCATTTGAAGGATAATATTATCCCAGCGAGTATTCCACACGTGTAATTCGAAAAGGAAAATGAGACAATCGTGCACTTCCTAACGCCCCTAGGTCATGTGAGTTGACGCATATCTAAGGTCATGTGTCATGTCATGTTGATTGCTGACAGCAGATTCTGGCCTATCAACATAGTTATACATCTAGATCAACATTATGACGTCGAAATCGGTTACGGTGAGCCGATCTCTGTGTTCGCCCTACTCTATTCAGCAGGGCTGTCTCATCGCGGATATTATATTCTCTGTATACGGGTTTTTTATGTATTAGGTGGCAGACGAGCAGACGGATCACCTGGTGGTAAGCGATGGCCGCCACCCATAGACATCTGTAACACCAGTAGAGTCACAAGTGTACCAACCTTTAACCCCCTTTTCCCCCCAATTGGGCCTCCGGTGCCCTCAATCACTCGACAAAACACACCGCAGATGCTGCTGCTGCAGGCCCATTCATGCCAAAGCGTGGCTCTTCTACGGTAAAATATTACTTGTGCAACTCAAATCACATGAACAGTTTTGACAAGCCTACGTTTCTGTTCACGAAGACAGGTGGGTTTTATAGCTATCGCTCTCTCATCTTAGCATGTTATCCCATCCAGGATTTAGGGAGTCTGGTGATGATGACGACAGTGAAATCCTGAAGCATGGTCTAAGCGTACCCCGGGCGTACGCAAGCGGGAGACGCAATGATGAGGAAGTAAGCAAAAACCTTTTTACTAAATACTTATAAGCCGCAAGAGCCATCCCTATTACATTCTAGTTAACGCGTGATACAGTAAGGTCATGTGTCATGTCATTTGTTGACTGACAATAAATTTTGGCCTATTACGTCGGAAGGGGAAGAGTCCTTTGAACTTTTGTCGGTCCAAATTGTCCAAATTGGTATCAGCAGTGACCAGAAAAGGCTGACTGCATTTACCTAAGTTCTCGATGAGACATAACATGGTACTATTATTACCACCGAATTTTAATTTCCGTATTGTCTGATTTCGTATTCCATTACTGACAATTTCAGTGGTTGGCGGTTATACCGCTTATAACCATGTACAAAAATAAACCTTCGAACCGATAGTCAGCTACGGCGGCCAATCTTAAAGATCAGTCACGTACGCAGGATATATTTTTAGTGCTCAAGTTGTGGTAACCTGATGTGTGGCTGACTGTACTATTATTACCACCGAATTTCAATTTCCTTATAGTCCTTCCTTGATTTCGTGTTCCTCATTACTGAAAATTTCAGCGATTGGAACATACCGCTTTCTACTATGTATAAATGTGTCATTATATTAATAGTGAACATCCTAAACGATGATAACAGAGGGAGGATACATCTTATACCAGATGAATTAGATACGATTAATCAATAAAAATGTGAGTGTAACGGTTTGTTTACGAGGGATCGGCGCACGCGCCTAACTAGATTGACCTAGGACGACGTTAGGAAGTGACCGATTGTGTTATTTTCCTCGTGACTGATACGAGGTACTTGCTTACATACATCTAAAGTAGCAACTGGATATGACCGGTTTAGCTCTAGTTTTTTTTTTCTGATATGGACTCATTTGATTTATTGGCCCAATTTTGCATTTGTTAGTAACCCTGCTTCAAATGTCGTGGAACTGGTTCCGGGTTCGATTATCACTCTAGGCAAACATTTGTGTGACGAAAGCTTGTATTAGTTCAGTTTCTGGGTGTCGTGGAATACAATTTTGTGACCAGAACCAATAAATACTTTTAAAAATCTCAACAATTGAATACTTCACTCTATACAATATATCAACTAAAGAACTATTATTATTTATTTATTTATTAACTTAATATCGAGAGGCAGTCTTTGCCTCTTGGAATAAATTTTGTCAAGTAATAATTTCTTGTGCAATAAAATTTCATTAAAAACGGGGTACCGACAGCGGAGTAGGCCCAAAAAACGATGAGCAGATGACCTAAAAAGCTTTGCACGCGATTGGCCACCAATGGCATTAAAAAGAGAGCGGTGGAGGGATTTAGGGAAACCTTTGCGCAGCAGTGGGAAGATGCTAAATAAACAAATTTAATAAATAAATAAAATACATATCACTTCCATTGGGCGTACATCCTCAGTCGCACCGAACGAAGGTTCGAGTAGTAGCCGCGCTCAAGGTGATCCGAGCGCTCAACTCGAATATTAACATCAGCTGAGTGAGAAAGTGCATACATAGGGATTATACTCGTACAAGTAGTTTCACCTTTAAAAATACCGGTGCGACTGCAAGCTTTAGTCACAGTTTAGTATTGTGTATAATTTAGTCCATAAATAGCGTGACCTTTTTCGTAATCAGCCAGCCTTTTTATTCCCATCATCATACCTTCATCTCAGCGTTTAATTCCAGATTCCATCCGTAGCTATCTATCACTTAAGAGCCAGGAGTATTCTAAGATCGTGATTCAGTATTTGCTGCCGAAGACCTTCAGGATGACCAGGATGACCTTCGCAACTAAATCATAAGAACACATTTCAGAATTTATCCAAAACTTGCAGGTTTTTTTTGTCACTGTTATGATCTGCTTAATTTGTATTTAAGTTTTTTTGGTATGTTGCGCTGTGCATGTCTACTCTCTATAATATTTTAAGGCGTCACCCAAGGTCCAGCCTGAAGACCAGCATCATGCTGAGGCTGCATCTTATTGGCCACAACTTCTGTGTAAATAAAGGGTTATTTTGTCTTTTTGTCTATGTGTATGTGTTGTGTCAATAAATTCTTTCTTACTCTTACTCTACCATCGCCCATCATCAGTATCGTCATATTAATCATCGCTATCAGCATCAATCAGTACAATTATAGTATCGTTAGTAAAGTTATAGACTACTACGTATTTGAGCTATAAATTATGATGTCTTACACTGAGATTACTGAATCAACATCAGTTTTAACGATAGTGATAGTATGTTTCACTTGTGAGAGCCTCTCCTTTCTCCGTGATTTCAATGGTCGCTGTAACGATTATGTGTTATTAACATTTTATGGATTTACGACATAATTTTAGTGTCTACATTTTAGTGTCTAGAAAACAAGATTGTTTGCACTCTCACCACAGATAACACGTGAACGTTTCAAGAGCATCGGTCTTCATCAACAATAAACAGAGTGTGACGTAAGATTAAAAACAGAATTTCATGGTACTTAAAAGTGTGTTCAATATAGGTTCATAAGTATACTAGGGCTTACATGTCTTTAATTAACCACGTTTTTTACCAACCAGTGTGACCAACATTTATTCTACGACTTTTCGAAAATTCATCGATTTTTATTTTATTTTGCACACTAAATGAACAAGTCACGACTGGCTTTGTATGACAAATTGTTTTTATGCGAATTTCCAAAAATCATAGATCACATATTATTCAGAATATTTGCTAGAAGACGTGACTTAAGGATTTTAGGTGCTTAAAGTTATGAGACATTTATAGAGAACATTTTCTCACCACATAAACAAGGGTTGCTCACTGACACTTCAAATGCTTATATTAATAAAAGCAAATGTAGAACGAATGTCATAAATAGCACAGCCCGCGACACACCTTTCAATTCACTCGGGGGTACAATATTTATAGAAGGGTGTCGTCACGTCTACAGCAGTGCAAACTTATCTATAGTTCGCATCCTAACGAGCGTAGTTTACGCCCTACCTACTAACTGCGCAGTTTTATTTGTTAATATAGAAAGTGCCTCGTTTGACACGACTAAGGCTACCCACCAAATGGCATGAATTTTCCTGACATACCCGAAATCTGTCAATGAAACTGGTACTGGTACTGTAAATGAATTGATAATTGTTTGGAATTTTCAGAAATATTTTTTTTATGTGATAGGCAGACGAGCAGATGGATCAGCAACACCAGTGGAGTCATAAGTGCGCTGCTATCCTTTAACCCGGGGGAAAGGTCCTCTGATTGCGGCCTTACAGAAGACTGACATGAAGCAGCGCTCGTAGGCCATGGTATAACTCCTGTTAATCTGGCCCATGCCGAAGCGTGGCTCTGCCGCGGTAATATAATCCAATAATGAACTATTTTTTGATCCAGTGATGTTAGACACTATCGTACTCTCAAGAGTCAGTGCTGCGGCACTAAATAGATAGAAGGCCTACCCAAAATCTTACCCGAAAAGACATCAACGCGTGCTGCCCCTACTAAATGGGTCATTCTTCGACACATAACTTTCGTGGCTGTCCTAAAATCCTTAACTACTACTCCGAAACCTTAAAATCTAGGTATTTTGATTTTATTTATATGTCTTCAAAAAGAGAGCGTATTCTTTTCAAAAGGTCAGCGGCGCACTTGTGAATCCCCTGGTGTTGTGGGAGGGCGGCGGAAATCGCTTACCTTTAGGTGATCCGTCTGTTCGTCTGCCCCCTATATCATAAATCTAACTGGGGACATCAACCCAGAACACCCAGACCAAAGAAAATTTAGAAAATATAGCTTACCGGGAATCGAACCCGGGACCTTTCGAGCTTCGGGCGAACACCTTAGCCATTGCGTCAATCGCCGCCGCCAAACGCCATCGCCGCCGTCAAACGTTTTTTTTTTTTGCTCAGTATACACGCGACTCAATGTGGTAAAAACCCCACACCCTACCCTAGTAAAGGGGACGTTAAGCAACGGCGTATTTAATAAGGTAATTAGCTTTGCGTAAACGCACCATTGGTTTATGAGGTGGAAACTAGGTAATGACTCTTGACACTAGTTGACACTAACAAGAAATATGTATCATTATGAATAGGATATTAATTATTATTCATCATCATCATGATTTCAACTAATAGACGTCCACTGCTGGACATAGGCCTCCCCTAAAGTTCTCCACACAGATCGGTCCTGTGCCACCCGCATCCAAGGGACTCCCGCGACCTTCACCAGATCGTCGGTCCACCTGGTGGGAGGCCTGCCACGGCTGCGGCCTCCTGCACGTGGCCTCCACTCAAGGAACCATTTCCACCCCGTCTGTTCTCCTCGCAATGTGCCCAGCCCATTGCCACTTCAGCCACGCAATTCTTTGGGCTTGTCTGTGACCTTAGATCTCCTGCGGATCTCATAATTTCTGACACGATCACGCAAGGAGATTCCGAGCATAGCCCTCTCCATTGTGATGTTAAGTGAGGATGAGGTCTAAGGTGGGCCATGCTTGCCCGTGAAAAGTCTATTCACTCTTGCCTTAAAGAGGTCCAGGTTATATTGTTCTGGAAATACATCGGCGGGTAAAGAGTTCCATTCCTTGGCCGTTCACATCAAAAAGGAGTTTGCAAAGCGCTTAATGCGAATGGCTGGATTATTTTTCGAACATTGTTCGGGTTTGTGTTCACCAATCCGCATCAGGCAAGCGTGGTGATAAAGCCTAATACCATCATGTAACGAATTATTTGTGGTAAGAGAAAAAGTTTAACACCGCACTAGTGACTACTGGAGTTGTGGGTGTCTATGGTCGGCGGCAATTGCTTCACATAAGGTAATTCGTCTGCTCGTCTGCCACCCATCACATAAGCCCCCAGCTGCAAAGCGATATTTTTGGACAAAACCGCTTATGAAGAATACAGGCAAAAAAACTTACCGTGAGCAATCCGCCTTAGGTACAAACGGTACATAGAGTTACCCTATTTAGGCTGTCCTTATGTCCGAGAAACAACTTCTATTTTTGCACTGCGATGGACAACACGACGTGTTTCTGACTGTACATCAAACACGTGCGATGGTTATTAGCACGTCCGTCTAGTAGACTTCTCAACTGTAAAACCTAAGTGTTTACGCGACAGCTCTTGTCGGACATACTTTAAGTTGTTATTGTTGACTTTGCTCTGCAAATACTAGTAGAAAGTCTGGTATCTTACGTTTCATTGTTAGACGTCTGTTTGAGTTTATTTATGGTGACAGGTAACAATGGTGGACATGAAAATGATATGGCAAATTGATCTTTGCCATTGATATCTTTGCCAAAGGGTAGTTTTTATAAAAAGTAGAGTATAATATATTCAGTGGATAATAACGCGCCTTCCATACGGGGGTCCTTTTATGTTATGGTGGTAGTTGGGTAGGTGGCGGACGAGCAGACGGATCTCCTGATAGTAAGCGACTGCCGTCATCTACAGAGACCTGTAACACTAGCATAGTCACAAGTGCGCTGCCAACATTTTAACCTCTTCCCCCCAATTGGGCCTCCGGTATCCTCACTCACTCGACGAAACACATCGTATTCGCTGCTTCACGCCGGACTTCTTTGGGGCCGTGGTATCACTCCGGTCGAGCTCGGTCAGTCATTCATGGCAAAGCGTGGCTCTCTCATTGTTTAATGGTAGTTTTTTTTTAGTCTAACGGTATCATCATCATCATCAGCAACCCACGCTCGTCTACTGCTGGACATAGGTCTCCCCCAATGCACGCCACCGCTCCCGATTTTCGGCCACTCTCATCCAGCTCACTCCAGCCAGCCTTCGAATGTCGTCATCCCATCTTGTAACGGTATACGTAACAAATATAAGGATTTCATACGTACTATTTTAATTAATAGTTAATACGATCCATAGTTGATCTAAGATCTAGCTAGAATGTGTCTAGTTAGCACCATCTTTAGCGCAGTTTGCAACAGGATAGTAATTTCTACCTGTAAAAGGTGTTTTGAAAATGGAGATCAATTTACAGATGGATGTGAAAAGTAAGCGGTATCAATGACGAAATGTATGTAACAGTAAAGACAATACCTGCTGCACTTAGACACGTCATTTAACCTTAAATATTGATTATTTTAATTATGGTTAGTCTTTATGTGTAATAGAATAAGTGTAATACTTAAGTGACAATTATTATTAGTTATAATTGGTCACACACACAAAAAAAGTATTGAATCTGATTGCAGCAGATAGAGTACTTATGTACTAACGCAGAGATAAATATACCTTAATGATTGATAGTTAACACCATATTAAAACTATAATAAATACACTAAAATAAAATTAATAGCATCTTAAATTCTAGCTCCGCCCATTTTAATGAATTTCCCAACCGGCTCTTTAATCGAATTGTAAAAACATTAGAACTAGGGATGTGAACAATTACTGACCAAAAATCGCATCGATTATATCTTGACATTCTTTTCCAGTTGTCATTTCTCTATTCTTTTCAATAAACGCGGAAGTTTGTAATGTATGTATCTTTGTTACTCTTTCACGCAAAAACTACTGAGTGAAATATGATGAAACTTTACGATAATTGCTTAGCTTACAAATCATTTATAATATTGGTTTGTCGCTAAGTTAAAGTCGATTTGCCATGTTATTATTATTTTCCACATTCCTAATTCACACCGATCTATAATTAGAACGAGATCAATACAGTAAGAAATCAAATCGAAGTTGTATCACACGAGTGCACCGTTAATCTACTTATCATGCGATATGGGTGCAGGAGTGAGCAGGACCATTGTAAGTACTAGTTAGGTGGACTAGAGACCCTTACTATAGTTATACTAGTGGGAAAACTCACTCTTTTATCGCAAGCGACTGGGAAGTGTGAATACTCGATGGAGCCGTAGACTACCATTTCCTTTACCCGTCATTTTCAACCACGCGTCTCTACATTATGGATGTTTTCATACACCACTTAAGCCATGTCGTTGTGATGTCAAGAGCTTGAATTTATTTACTTTAATCTGCTCTATACGAGTTAGATGTTGTAAAAACGATAGCTAGCTGTGAATACAGACTCATCGGTGATGGTTAGTGATCAGAAATTCGGGCGCTTATTTACTTACACTTTAAATTATAGAAAGATTTATTATACACATGCCTTTTTGAATCCTAGACATAAGTAGTTGCTCGTTAGTCCTGTTATTAATAAAAATGTTTTCATTATTTCATAAAAACCAAATATAAATTTGACAGTAATTGAATTTTTTCATCTTATTTTAATACATTTCAATTAGAAAGTCAAGTCTTTAATCTTTAGTGCTAAAAAAAGGGCGTCCGGCTTTCCTATAGATTGACACTCAATTAGTATGACCATGAAACAACGTTCGACTCGCTTCTCTATCGTAAACTTATAGTAGGTTTAAAATCCATCGCGCACAGCATTAGCAATGGAAATGAAGGAGCGCGTGCAGTCGTTGAGCAATGGGGTAGGTCAAACACGGCACGCATGTCGCCTTCGACAAATGCCATATATCGCTATAGAGACGCGACTTCAAAATGATCCATTGATTCTGGTTGTTTTAAAATAACACTCAAATCCAAATCGAATACTTTGCCCATTTATTAGGTAACCTTACTCTATGGGGTAGGTCAAACACGGCACGCATGTCGCCTTCGACAAATGCCATATATCGCTATAGAGACGCGACTTCAAAATGATCCATTGATTCTGGTCGTTTTAAAATAACACTCAAATCCAAATCGAATACTTTGCCCATTTATTATTACCTTACTCTATGGGGTAGGTCAAACACGGCACGCATGTCGCCTTCGACAAATGCCATATATCGCTATTGAGACGCGACTCCAAAATGATCGATTGATTCGAGTTGTTTTAAAATAACACTCAAATCCAAAACGAATACTTAGTCCATTTATTACCTTACTCTATGAGGTAGGTCAAACACGGCACGCATGTCGCCTTCGACAAATGCCATAATATATCGCTATAGAGACGCGACTCCGAAATAATCGATTGATTTGAGTCGTTTTACAATAACACTCAAATACAAATCGAATAGTAATTTCTATGGTTGAGCCATGCAATGTTGTTCTGATGATGAATGGGCCAGCTCGACCGATGAGAGACCACAAACTCACAGAAGGCCAGTGTGAAGTAGTTTATTTATTGCGATTTATTGTATGAGTGAGTTCTTTGGAGGCCCAACCCCTCCAGTCCTCCTGCCATGATAGCGCAATTAAAAACTACATACATATTAGATAAGCAAACTATTCGAATTATAGTTTAAAAGGTTGTGGCTAAGTTAATACTCACAGCATGCATGGTGTCTTCTAGAAATGCCATTATCGCAAAGATTAATGTTTAAGTATCAATGAAAACGAATTCATTTAAAATAATATAAGGAATTTTAATGTCTCTTTCTCCCACGCCCAAATGTTGTATTTCTTTTGTCGATAATTTCTTGACTCAAATACAGTTTTCATAAATATTTGTTGCTCAAGCCATCAAACTAAAAGTCGACTGAATTCGCATCACTATTCCATACATTGCGCGCAGGTTACATAGTACATACATAGTATTTGTGATAGATACTTGGTAACTGTTAAGTGAATTATAAATGAAAACTTGTAGGTGAAGTTCCTGATTTACTTACTCGTAGGTGGTGGCTGCATGCTAATGGCGGAATAGAAGGTGCTTTAAACGGATATATCATTCTATTGAAACTGGGTTTTGAGAACGTTATTAATAAAATTATTATGTAAAGTTATATTTTTCATAATAATTTTATAAATTTAGATGATCCACGTCACAGATGATATTGTAAGATTTTTTTTTTCCAATTCCTAAACTATTATACAACTCTTCCTCTCTTTCAAAAATAAAATTCTTATCAAAAAAAAACTCGCGATCCCTAAAGCAGAATACCGTTAACAATATGCAACTTAGAATAATATGCAATGCAATTCTAATGCAAAATAGTCATTCACTGCAATTTGCATACCTAATCGGCCTTATATGGCCAAAAATGTGCAATCGAATTTAGGACCTTGTACGCAAACCGGTGCCATACTAGAATTTTTCAAGGTGCAAATTTTATATCCTGTCAATTATCTCTAGACACCCACGGCGTTTATGACGACTACATGGTAACACATATCTTATAAAATAGACCCAGCCAGTTTTGTAATTATAGATTTGCTTGTTACAGCATCCCGTTATTCAATAAAAGAGGGGTCAAGATAAAAACTATCAAAACATAACAAGCATAACAGCCATTGGCTGATCTAGGGATGCAAAGTTTTAAAAAATATTTGATATATCGATATTTTATCCCTTTAAGTCGATATCAACATAGCGATATATCGGCCTGGAACGTCGATATTTATTTTTGAAGATTAAGCAATTCACAATGTTAAATCCTTAGGTAAATTATAAAATTAATGAGTAAAATGGCTTGTATGAATGTGTTTTACGAATTTATTGCAAAAAAAAAAACTAGGTATCTAAACACTGACTTATCATTATGCAGACTAAACTGATGGATGCAAATGTCAAGTTTCTATACATTTTCACATTTTGCTTCTGTCAAAATGAGTGTTAATGTACTGGGCCATTAAGTTGCGCGAGAACGAACTCAGTGTTGCCAATAATATAATTTTATCCGATGTCTTAATGAAGCAGCGCTTTCGATATTTCGCTTCGATATTTAAGATTTTTTCGATAACGATATATCAATATCGGTGGTTCACTGATATCGATATTTTTACGATCGATATATCGATAGTTATCGATATATCGTTGCATCGCTAGGCTGATCACCGTGACGATGTTGGTAACGGTGCCTTGGCAGGTTTATTCGCAAACATCTATTAAAACATCGTTAGCTACTCAGACTTGTAGGAGATTTAAGCTGACTACTTTATAATTAGTCCATTTAGAGACGTTGAAACAAAACGTTGACGTTTTAGGGGCATCTATTTATAATAAGCAAGTAACTGTTTTTAAAGATAGCTGTAGCTACAATCTATTGAAAATAAAAAATCTATGAGAATACAAATGATTAAGTTTATTTTTAAGTACTTACGCCCAAAGGAGTATAAGGTATTGTAATAAAAAGTAAAAAAAAACTGAGACGTTCATAGTGCTGCGCTCATACTAACCTTATTACTTATTTTGTTTAAACCTATGAAAAAGCTGTCTTAATCTTCTTTATATCTCTACTATTTATAAAAAAGTAAATCCGCACAAGGTAACAAGAAGGCTAAAGGGAAACTGAAGACATGAAATACTAGCGCGATGTAATTGAATCCCAGCGCCATCTATTGGCGAAAATTGAAACTTTTAGCAAAATTTGGTCCTGAAACGAAGTTAGGGCGAGCCACTTGTTATTTATAAAGAGGTTAAATCTATAAACAACGTCAAGCCTTATAAGTAGGTAGATAAACCGTAAAAGCGAAACACTTGCACAATGTAATCGACACCCAGCGCCATCTATTGGTACTTTTTGAAACGAAGTAAGGGTTGGCCACTAGTTAAATAAATAAATTATCAAACCAGAAAAAAAATTGTGTTCAACAAGTGCTAACTAAATATTAACAAACACAATCATTGCCTTGCCAGTGAGTCCAACTCGATTACCATGCTTTTTGCAAATGAAATGCGTTGGAGCATTATATAATCAGAATATTCATCACAAACTGTGTAATAAGGTGTCAACAACAACTCAAGATTTGAATACTTTACAGAAATATCAACTTTATTTTCAAAACCATAAGGTAGCGCAGTTTGGGGTTGTCGTTTAAAAAACTAACTCGCAACTAGACACTGGCCTCATAAATAATACAACGGCAGCTGAGTTCAAACTGCAAATCATGTGACATAATCATGTTGGAAATAGTTTTTTGCTAGCCTGTTTCTTGTGCGGATTTCATTAGTTTTTTATGGGATCTATATGAATGGCTATCATGCCTATAAGACAGGTTTTATAGTTGATTTTATCGCAATACTTCGGTCTCTCATCAGTTCATGATCGTCTTGAGACTTGAGGAAGCGCAGGTAGAAGCACGTTTAGCTACTACCAAATGCCAAATATCGCTTTTCTGTCAAAATATACATAGTTCATTATCAGATAAAGAAGTTTAACAGTTAATAGTAACTCGACTCGTTTAGTCTAGAACGCCCCGTTTGGTCTAGTGGTTTAAGTACCGGTCCGCGATCTCGGGGTCCCGGGTTCGTTTCCCGGGTCGAGCAAAATGTATGGTCATTTTTCGAACATAGCTCGGATTTGTGATCACCAATCCGCATTAGGCAAGCGTGGTGATTAAGCCTAATCCCATAATAGTAGCGATGACTTGATTTCTATGATGGAGGTCTTTGCCATGCAGTGGGACAGTATATAGGCTGATATTACTACTACTAGTAACTCGACGTGTCAAAAGGCCGTACCTACAATTTTCCTGGATTTAAAAGGGATATGTGATTAAAGGTATGCATTCTATGAGGTGTTAGATTTTGGCTAAGCCTACCGCTTTCTAAGATTAATGTAATTGCGATTGTATCTTAGCCTTCGCCACACTATCTTTTAGTTCTGTTTTATTGATTTTGCGTCGTGTAACACGACTCGCGTTGATTTTTTTTCTTAGAAGTCTGCTTTCTGTAATGATTAAAATGTAAACATCATATTATTTGACTGAATATTCACATTACATTTCTGTAATGTGTTCATGTGTTTTTATGTCTGTAGTTGTGACATTTGTGCAATAAAGTATCTATCTATTTATAAGTATTTTTATTTCAAATCCTACTAGCAGTTGACATATTGCGAGTGATTTTTTCAATTATACAAAAAGGAAGCTTTTAATTAAGCTTCCTGATGTTAAATGACGATAAGGGCGAAAGTGGAAATGAACTTTACGTGATCACTTCACCCATAAAGGAACTTACGCATTCAACCTTTGAGGAGCCAGTTTTAAAGCAAGGAGAAATTTGCAAAGATCAAGCCAGCTTGCATAGGAAAATTGGAAGACCGCCAATGGTAATGAACTTCTAAGTAGTCAGGGGAACGGCTAATGTTTTATTGTGAATACTAAACTTAATATGCGAAATGTGAGATAATCTAGTTGGTAACGATTTTGCTTCATTCTCGATCTCCATTTTGATTTGCTCAACCATTTAGAATATTGCTTCCGTATTAGCTAACAATGTCGGTTAAGATAAACGCTTTCAAAAAAATATTTTTGGTCCAAACCAAACTTAAGTCGCCAATTTTAGTAAATTCACTCTAGATGGTAAATAATGAGACCTACCCAGAAAACAATTAGTACACGCGTATTCCTCTTAAAATAAACTATTATAACAAATCTTCAGCAACGAAAGCCATCAAAAACAATCACCAACATAATCACGTCCCCAATTTGTAAGAATATTGAAAACATTAAAATAAATTAATGTCCAGGTTTAAATATTGTACCAGTAAATGGTCCCTCATTATACGTAATGAGAAACAATAAGTACTTCCTACATAATTAAAGTTAAGATGGTCTGCAAACATCTGTGAAACTTATAGAACAACTTCACAATCTTTTCATAACAATGTTTCGAACATTGTAAAGTCATTATGGAATATACATAGGTAGGTAAAAACCACACTTATCGATTATATCATCATATTATCAGGGTTGAAAAAGAAATTAAGAGTATTAAAGAAAAGTTTATGATTAAAAACAGCATTTAAAACCACCTCGCCCCTAGTATAAGACATCATGTTATTTGGGTGTGTATAATTAATATTTCCAAGTCACGATTAGGTATTACTCAGTGGTTGAAGATTTTGATTCAAATGCTCTTTAGTTTCGGCGTTTTCACCAGTCAACATCTCCTTGGATCGAAAGCAAAGCTCTTGTGTTTTGTGAGGAAAATGTATTTTGTCCTACTTTACTTGCGTTGATTGGTCATCAGTACTAGAAGAGTTTCAAAGAAGCCATGAATATTTCCAAATTCTTCGAACACTTAAGCACCTATTCGTATATTCGACGGGACACAATGTGTGCAATTGTGAACATGCTGCGGCTGTGAACTTAAATGATAATTAACTAGCACTTGGGCAACATACGCATTAGTTCGTAGGAGGAAAGTGACTTAAAGTCACTGCAGGTGCTAGCTAATTGCTTAAGGATGTGTCTTGAGAAATTAATCTGTGTTAACGATTTTCTTGAAAGCAATACCTTTCTACAAACTTGCAGAGATGTTAATTTCTAACATAATGTTGATTGCTAATAACTTAAGTAAGACATTAGAATGTGCCTTGGAGACGCTCTGATAGATATTAGTCTTGGTACTATTTCAAGTGTTATTTAATATTTCCTTCATTTTGTAATAGTTCACCATTACTGTTTATTATAACTAAGTGTCCCCAAAGCGACTGCCTGTTGATCGTTATGGGTAGAATTTTCATGTCATGTCGTTTGCACTCATTCTGGTTATTTCTCGATTCGCAAACTAGTTGGACGAGTCCAGCATACTGGCAAGTAATTCGAAATATGCAATTATTCAGTGCTGCGAGAAGAGCGTAACAGTGAAAGTTATGTGTATATGTTTGTTTTGCCACTAGTGAATGATAAGCAAATTCAAACATTTTTGCACCCGGAACGACAGAAAAATTAAAAGGAAAAATTTTCAAGTGGGAACATGAAAAGTAAGAAAAACTTTTACAGTTTTGTACATGAATGAAGACGTTAGGTCTTCTAAGATATACAATTGTTAAACGTTGCTTAGTAATAGGTTATAAACATTAAATTGTGCGATGGAATTAGGCCTCTCCTAATTAGTGAATTGCCAGAGATAGTGTCTAACTAATTAGTTAAGTTAAATCAAATGTCAAAATTATTGAACGACTGCAGAAATCTTTTCACTGCATAATCCATGGCACCAGTAAGTTATGGACAAGCAAGTCAAGAGATACTTGATAAATAGTTATTATAGCACGCATTGAGTAATTTGACAAAACCCCTTTCAGAATCCCAACGGTTCCTTATGGGGACGACAACGACAATATTTTTTAAGCGAGGACCACGAAAGTAGCACATGCGTTACATAATTTAAACTTTCTTCTTTTTGGAATTCATACTACAAAACCGACATGGCAGACTTTTTACGGCATAAACCTCTATGCCACTCCTTAAATTCTGACCTCTTGGCCTTACCTACTTGTTATGTCACAGACAGAGTGTGAACTAGTAAGTGATACCAAGAGGTTAACAGGTATACCTTATCTTTCTCCTTTATGCAAACACAGAGGTCCGTATTGCAGAAATAACTGTTCTAACCGGATAAGTCAAAGTTTGACCTTCGTGAAGGTTATCGGGTTATGACGTAATGTCAAATCGTACGTCCGCAGTCAAGTCCTCGAATCGGTCTGGCGACTTTATTTAGCAATTCAGGATACATAAAAGGATGCCAGAAAATGAGCTTGCAATACTTTTAAAGAATTGACCTGATCAGGTTTCAATAAAGTGTCGTAAAATCATAAATTCCTTTTAAACGAAAAAATTATTACAAAAGTAAGGATTTGTTACCCAACACTGGTAATGCAGACCTTCAGAAATCGAACCCGGATCTGTTTGATAACGCCAACTAATAAGGTTACCTGCGCGATTGCGCAGCGATTACATCCTGAGCAGCTTCCTTACTTGAATACCTGGTACTTAGGTTTTTAAATCATCTACGTATTAACTTTAACAAGTTGGCTAAATCCTAAACAAACCCAAAATACTATCGAGTGGTTTTTAAATTACTTAACACCTTTTTTTATTGTGACACAGTACGAGTATAACAGCTCGCTCTAACCTGATGGTAAGCAAAAGGAGAGCCCACGTTGCAGTTACAACGGAAGTGATTGATACGGTACACATCACATCCGTTGGCACCGCCATGTCCGCCATATTGGCCCGCGAGATGCTTTGCTTCTTCACGTTTCGTTTGAAAGGAATCCAAATTGTAGATCAGAGGAAAGATATGCGACGATGTTCCAATTATGGTTCCGAATATAACAGTAGATCTATGGTAGAAGAAATAATGACAATAGATCATACTTAATTTAGAACTTTGATGTGTGACTGTCCGTACTTTTATGTAAGGGCAAATAAGGAAATAGCAGATACCGAGAAAATGGATTTCTGAAAAATGTATTTTAGCTGCATCTAATAATAGATGCTATTTATATGTAAAGCAAAATGTCAAAATAAGAATGTATACAATATTTTTGTACCACCTTACTAATCGGAACTTACAGTAGGAACTAATTTAATTTACATTTAAATTATGTACTAAATATATTCCGGACAATGTGACAAATACATTAGATTTGAATTCAGGTTTAGCACTTACTAATACGTACTTTTAATTCGATTGCATTTATTGATAAAGAGTAAGGTCGTAAATTTATAAACAGGAAACATTTTATTGGCAATAAAAATGTAGTCAGGTTTATGTTTGATCCTTGGAATGCTCGAAGTTGGCTGGTCTTGCCGTTTTAATCAGCTCTCGTACAACGACACCCATCATACAAAAAAGCATCTAAGGTACAAACCCCTATATTTCATAAACAAGTCAAAACTACCTTTAGTGTTTGAAAATTAAAGGCTTGCCTTCTACGAGTACCTAGCCATTATATGTTCCTGCTTTTATTAAGTAACTAATTATAAGGGGTAAGTACTATTTCTCCACTTCTTGGTACTAGATATCTGCAATCAATTCCCAGATAGGAATCAAAACAGTCTATATTTCCGTGTTATAAAATTTCCACTACGTTTTTACGGACGTTGTCACAATTTTTATTTATTTTAATTTTCCTATAAAAAGACCACAAACTTGTGAAATTGTATTTAATTATTTAAAACTTTATTGCACAAAACTGCGTACAATTGGCGAACTTAAAGCCAAGAGGCATTCTCTACCAGTCAACCTTTGGGTCAAGCAGAAAGGACAAAGGTTGTAATATAAGTCCAAATGCTAGTGTCCTCGTCTTGGCACTGTATGTCATCGTTATAATGGTAACAGGTGACAGGTAGGACATATCTGCATATGGTCAAAGGCAACATAGTACAATGACAAGCAGTAGCAACATCTCCTCCACTTTGCACGGTCTTTTGCATCCATTAATCTTACTACAATAGGTGCGAGTCACCCCTTAAAGCGGACTCCGAGCTTTGAAGCGCCAGCTAGGAATGCAGTCGGAATTTACCGTTTATCTAATTATGATGACAGAAAGACAAGTAGTAGTAAAACATTGACTCCACGTGGTCCTATAATTGGAAGCTGTCAAACGCAAAACAGTTCGTCGAGCATTTTGTTTGCGTGACCTGGTTCACAGTGAGCTAAAAGACGTCTGCAATGCATCTGCCTTGGTGTAGAAGAGATTTTGCAACCAGCGCCCTTGGCTGATACTGTACACTGACGTAAATTAAAGCAGCTTCTCTCACCCGGGTATCTAAGCTTCAGGCTTGACCCTTTAGCTCTTAGGTGGACAGACTAAATGAAGTATATTTGACTTTATGTGCTCTATTCTACCGACTCCTACCATTGATCCTTGGACAGTGCATGTACTGGCTATATGAACATTGTGATAATATCGATGTTAAAGAAAAAAAGATATCCGAAATTCCTTTCCTCCAAGATCATTATTTACGATGCAATGTAAACAAGAAGAACATTCCATGACATCATCTTAGTAGGCTTCAAGGGACTAATATCAACAGTGCTAATGACATGCACAAATTGTCCTTTATTGTAATAGTCAAAGAGTTGAAAATTAAACGGATTCTATGTCGGGGTTGCTGTACGCAAGTCAAGGTTTATTTCCGGATATAAGGAAGTTGCAATTTACACTTAGTATCGCAACTGACTCTGACGTTTTTATTGATATTATCAAGTTACATATGAGGCAAATGAATTTAAATGTATTTTCCTTTAAGGAATATTATGATGGTATTTAAAGTTACGCCATGCGAAATAAAAAAGTGATTGCACATCTAGGTTTATAGTGGCCTTTGGATTCCATCTTCTTCTTATCGATTGATCAACATCAATGAGGTATGTATTATGCATCTTTTGTATAAATAGAATATGAGGAAATGACTTACTAGTCAACAGTTTTACAATACTTGTTTATAAAAAATATATAGGTAAATGGATGTCAAAAGTGTTCGATTTTTAAACGTAGGAACGCGGAGCTGAAACCGTACAACCTGAAAAAGAAAACACTTGCGCTATGTAATAGACATCTAGCGCCATCTATTAGTAAAGATTGGAACTAATAGCAAGACAGCTAAATCTCGAAACAAAGTGAGGGAGGGCCACTAGTTTTCTATAAAAAGACGAAGATAAACAATCGGTAGTGAACTCGTTTCAGTCTTCGTTCTAGCGCCACCGCAGACGATCTAAGAGACTCGTCATATAATAATCGGAGCTTACCGTTTTTTCTGCATACCTCCCACCTTGATTGATTAACTGCTAGACAAGAGCAGTTCAACGAACTATTGCCAGAATACTTTTTACGTATGGGAATAAGTCTGACCGCACGTGAACTGATGATGAGGTCAAAGTGACGCACGTTTAGACCGATAATTAGCAATCGTCTGATTGAATAAAGTGTCTGATGATTGACTCGATGTTGAATAAAAATGAAATCAAACTGAAGAGGTGATTAAAAGGTTTTATTCAAAGCGGCCTGGAGTACGCTTAGACCCTGAGTGGCTCGCCCTCACTTCGCTTCGGGAGAGTAGTTCCAAACTGAACCAATAGATGGCGCTGGGGTCGATAACATTACGCAAGTGTTTCGAGTTTTCAGTTCACCTATAAGCTTTGTCGTTTTCTTTAGAAGTTATGTCTTTATAAATAGTATAGATATAGAAGAATAATAGTGATTTACCGTGAGTGAAGTGAGAGCGGGCTAGTGCATAATATTTTTTGCAAAATGTAGTAATAAGATTAACTCCCATATGCTAATACCTATTACGTATTACATATACATTATGCTAGTGACATATCTATCTCATTAGGGTCAAGTAAACTTTAACCTTTCTTGAAAACGTTAATGAGTCGATGTAAAAAACTCGTTACCTAATCTAATAGATTGTCTCTAAGTTAAATAATGTGGATAAAGGAAAGGAGGAAAGTTGAATACTAAGTAACCACCACGATATTATGCAAGACGGAGTTTTTATATGCATGTATAATTTTAAATGGAAAAGTGAACAGTTTTCAGCAACATACTGCGAAATCTTTTTAATCTAGGTTTGTCGGACAACGATTTCAATTTTACCCAATCTTTCACAAAAACCAAAACACCTAAAGACGTAGTAGAATAAAATAAAAGCAATGAAAACAAACTCTAGTCCTCAATATTATTAGACTACTTGTATATGTCACCGTAAAATTGTCCGCACCGTTATTTAGTAGATTTATTCCGGAAAATAACAAACGGTGCTAAATTGTATTTTCTAAAATAGTTTAGGTTTTGTTGGAAGGTGACCTCACAGAGCGCCAGCCAGTGTGGGGCGACCGATTCTAACCTAACCTCTTTCCAAACAATAAATTTAACACCGTAATACATTTTCACTGCAGTTTATTTTCCGAAAGTTAGTCAACTTGCGATTCGGACTATTTTACGGTGACATATAAGTATATAACCTCTTTATATTTATCCTCTTTTATTCGTTTACCTGACCTAAAACACCACTCTACAAAATACCTTTACTTACGATCAAAGCTAAGGGCCTGTACAGGAAGGAAGTAGATACGTAAACAACTTATTGTCTGGTATTCGTTAACAGTTTATACCTACGTAACAGTTTTTTCCATCAATTCATCACGTGCCACTTTTTACGAAGGTTTTTAATGTGACAACATAAAAAGATAAGGCGACGCCAGTCGTTTAGAAAAACTTAAGTAAAAGTAAGTAGATCTTATTACTTAACGGTATTTGTTTTTATTTACAAATCATGTAACTTAATTCTTGAAATAAGTCATCAAGTAAATAAACAATAAGGAACCCTAACCGTGTCGAAAATAGAAAGAAAAGAGGAAAATATTCAAGTCAGCGATGTGACTTCGCAATAAACATTAGTCGACTCCTTTTTTTATTAAGTTACAAAAAAGAACCATAAAATCACCATAAAATGTGCAGAACTCAAAAACTGTCACAAATAAATTAAAAACGTCAGCAAAAAATTCTTTAAAAAGCAACCTACAGAGTTTCATTTTGTAATACATTAACAATGAACCTAAAATTTTGGTCGATAACTTCAAAATAATTCATTCTGCTAACTGAGTAATTACATGCCCAATAAAATGGCGGTGTTGACCCAACAAGCGCAGGAAAATTATGAAACGCTTTTAAAAATTGGCAACGAAGAATCCGTTAAGTTTAATATCCGAAAACGGTAATTTTGCAAAGTTTGCACACGTGAAGGAACTGGTTTGGTCTGATGCAGACGTGCTGAATATCGGCTTTTAGCACAAAACTGCAGTCGTCACATTCCAGCTCAAAAATGTCTAGACGATCAGTGCGTGGCTTTAATTTGATGTGTAAGCGATACCGGTTCTTTTACGTCCTGAGGTAGAAGCAACATTTTTCATTGGCGGTTGCCTCATGTTTGGGACCCGACGTGACTAAAAAGGGTCGGTCGTGTCACCACTTTTTCTGATAGCTTGATTTTGGGTAAGATGTGGTCACATCTCGCTCCTAAAGTGAGATGTTAATATTTTTATCGAACCGACAAAATTGAATAGCTACTATCAATATTGAAATGCGTGTAAATTTTGTTTTACGTCAGAAGACAGACTCTAACTAAAACCTACTGGTGTCATTTGCCCAAAAGTGTCACCAGTTCTCATAATACACCTTTTGAATAAACCTTGTATAAGCATAAATACTAACATAGGTACTAATGATTGAAGCTATATCATTATTAATTGATGTTAAAGAACGATTGAATTGAATTGTCTTACTTTTATACCTACTTCACACAAATGGATGGGTTTACATTTAACGCGTGTTAAAACTGTGTCACTGTAACAAACAGTTATTTATGGAAAGTCGTTAAAATCGATTAGTTAACCAAACGATGCGTTGGTAACGCTATTTTTATAATGAAGAACTAGTTCTGGTATGAAAATGTTGAGTACATTAAAAATATTTCATTGCCAAATATTGTATAGCTTAAGCAATAGAATCTAATGTCAATGGTAGAAGGTCTATTGTCGCAAACCCTTATTTTATACCTACTATTTCTAATGGATTGTAACTACACTAAAGTTTATCACATGACGTAATGACTCACTGCGTATTTTGAAATGGAACAATGCCCATTTCGATTCATAACTTGTTTTGAATTCTATTGCACTGGTTTGGAACTAGCCTTATTGCAAGACGAGTACTAAAATTTTACGTTCCAGATAAAATAATGTCATAGATTCTGGGTAATTGAAATTTTTCTTTTTCAACTTTAATGATCCAAATAATATGACCCAGAATGTTTGAATATGTTTTCGCTCTACTTTTAATTTAATGAGTTTAAGTTCATTTTAATATTTTGGTGCTTGTAATTTGACAAAATGAATGTAGAATAAATGAATTAAGCATTTATTTGGCACAAACAAGAAAACACTACAACATATAGACCAGTATTTTCCTAGTTTTACTAACGACGAAATCATTTAGACACAATTATCAATACCTAAATCAGGAAAGTCAAAGGAAGTAATAAACATTCTGTCATTGATAAACGCCCCTTGAACTATTGCTTTAATCATAATAATCATACGCAAACAAATTGAACTATTAAATTTGCATTTTGAAAATAAAATAAAATTTCAAGACCAAATAATAAGGACGGTTGAAGCGATTTAATGGAATGCCAAAGACAAGGATGATACCGACGTTGCATTAAGATATATTACTTAATTATTTCGGATTGATGGCTATTGATGAATGATACCTACTAACATGTAGAATGATGCAAAGACAAATGACTAAAGGCTCGCACTCTTAAAAAGTTTTAATCGTGTTCTATTCTAACTTTGCTAACTCTACCTACACCTCACTCAAACTTGCAAATTATAAGTCCTTTGTTGACAACAGCTGATACAAATTTTCCTAATTCTGCAAAAAAAATCTGTATCAACAGGTTTTTACATGTATTTTTGATACAGATCATATCGCCAAGCACCAGTTACAATACCTGTCTACTCCGTAGGTTGGTTTGTACTTACTTATAATGCTATATATCTAAAAAGTCGAACACCTTAACCACGACGTCATGAGTCATCAAGGTCGTCTTCTAATATTAAGTTCTATGACGCTTGTTTATGATTTTACTTTTTATCAACATCAATCATGTTGGAAACGAACTAGTCTTTGGTTCACATCACGAGGGTCGACGTTCGCGAAGCATCTAATCCAATGTTAAGTTTAAATAAGTATGTATTATTTTAAATTTTACTATTTATTAAAGTGCTTTCGCCATAAAGTTATCTCTTTCCAAGTCAACTTTATTATAGAGACGAAAACCTATCAGAACACCCAAAATTTAAGTCTCACGACAATGTCTGAGAAATTATGGAACAGAATTCACGATCGAACTTTTAATTATGTTCCTTTCACACTCGCTGTACGTCTCTATTGTTGGAACGCGACAGCAATATCATGGTCGTTATAGGGCAGTTTCGTTGCAGACCCTCAGAGCAGGTCGCCTGCCCTGAATTCAGACGGCAGATTCAAATTGCAGAAGAGTAGAGATTAGAGAAGTTAATGCAGCGTATAATAAACTAATTCTTTACTTTCGATCAAATGAAGCAGATCAAATTAATTGTTCCCGAATTAAAAAGTACGGAAGTGGAACTAAATTAGTTAACGGTATTGCGTCACCCAGATGTCAACGTACTCGCATCATTGATAGATAGACACTCAGTATTGCACAACATGCAAATTTAATACCTACGTTTCAGAGATTAAGTATACAATCATATAATTATACTATGATTCCTACTTCGATAGTCTTATCGCTTTACCAAAACATCTGATTATAAAAATATTTAACCTCCACTACAAGCGAAATGGTAACGGAAAACTCACTGCAGTATTTTTTTTTGCTGAGAACGTGAAATGTGAAATTATTTAAAATTCGAATCTCTCATTTAAAGCAAAAAGGGATTTTGCTGCCAATTATGAAGGTTTGGTCTGGTATGTGGAAGTAAGTTTCTCCCCTTAGAATCAATTCTAGACTATTTCGATTCTTTGTGATTAAAAACATTTAAAACCACACTTAGAAAAGTAAAAAACTTAAAGTATCAGCCGATATACTGTCCCGCTGCAGGCCAAAGGTCTCCATCACAGAAATCAAGTCATCGCTACTATGATGGGATAAAGCTTAGTCACTACGCTTTCCAAAAAACTAACTTGCAGAAATAATAAGGTAATTTATTGAACCAATACAATCTGCCTGATAAAGACCAGACTAGTCTATAATATCGGCCAAGAGACGCAAACGCACCTATTCTAAGAGCGAGAGACAATCAAGCCATTACAATATCCACGACAACAGTATTGTCCCCAACCAGTTTACAATAAGAGTACTTTCGAGAACATCGGAAAGTACCTTGACCCAACTCCTTTGATAACAAGGCGTTTGAGGCTGTTTTGTAAATAAACTATTTTGTTTGTTAACTGTAACTACTAATCTTGAGCAAATAATCTTAGTGACAATTTATTTTATTCTAGTCACGGCCTACTTTGAAGTGTCAGAAATGTAAGTAGGCTTTCTTACAAGGCCGTCTTGTAACAGTGCGTTGTTTATTTCTGTGAAACGGAAGTATAGATACACTTTTGTGCTTAGTGATAGAGATACTATAGTGAGTCTAAAACTACTTTTAAGACTGAACCATCAATGTCATCGAATGTCGTTAATTGTTACTTACGACATTATTCTTGAACCAACCAAAACCGACATTCGGTTCGAGGAAAAATATATAAATCAACATGACATAAGCGATGGGATACTGAATTTGTGTTATATCAATTGATTTTGCACAATTTATACATATATCATATCGACGCCCCGTTGGTCTAGTGGTTTAAGTACCGGACCGTGATCTCGGGGTCCCGGGTCGAGCAAAAAATATGTTTCGAATTTTACGAACATAGCTCGGGTTTGTGATCACCAATCCGCATTAGGCAAGCGTGGTGATTAAGCCTAATCCCATCATAGTAGCGATGACTTGATTTCTATGATGGAGGCCTTTGCCCTGCAGTGGGATAGTATACAGGCTGATACTTTACTTTACTTTGCTATACATATATCGCAAAATCATAGTTTTTATTAAATAGGTTTCGTGCGATCCACCATGATTTTTCATAACCAAAATCAAGAGAATTGGGAGCAAAGTATATAAGGCCTAATCTTAAGCCCCAGCTTTGAACATGCAAGTACATACATTATGTGTCTTCCATCGTAATTTTAGCAGGTAATATGACCGTCTCTTTAATAAAATTTTACTTCAACTCCAAAAATATAAATAAAATGTCTACGAATAAAGATCACAAATAAAGAGGAGGAAAAGTCGAATTGAAATTCCCATAAAAACAATGACATTGCAATAAATTAAATCAAAATAAAATTAAATTGGAAGGACCTAACAACCCTCGGACTCGTGAAGAACAAAATGTCATTAGGTACAAGGTTAATGGACTCAAAATTTTTAGGGTTTGAATTCTAAATATTTTTTAGTTTTATGTAAATAAATAAATTCTCTCAACATCTCATAAATTGACCTGACTCCGTTCTAAGTAGCTTAAACATTTGTGTTACAGATATCAGACAACTGAGGATCACAAATATAATACTTAAATATATAATACTCAGACACTGAACAAACACAAGTGTTCATCACACGAATGTTTGTCCAGGGTGGGGATCGAACCCACGACCTGTGGCGTACGAGGCAGGGTCACTACCAAATGCGCCATCCGGCCATGTCAAAATAAATCACAATGTTAATATCTACCAATACTATTTAGAAAGACCTAAATCCTACAGACATCGCAGGATTCGCAGGTGCTGCTCCACGCCGGTCTTATATATTACATGCAATGCAAAGGCAAATAGGTAAGCAATAGGTTTAATACCTGCACCACTAGACTTTCTGTTAAACGAACTGTTAAATAATAATTTATTGACCAAGATTCAATCCGATATGCATTACAGTCTTCCTATTATCGCATTTACGTAACTTTTATTTTTTACTTTCGTCCCGTCTATTACCGAACATACAGATCTGTAGTTCACCAAACTTCCGTTGATATTAATAATCGATTTCGACACCACGTCTAAACATGTCCCGGGTGACCTTTAAAAAAAGACTTATGGGTATTAATTATGCAAATTAATACTGTGTAACAACACCTAACTGGTTTCTATTTGCGATATATGACTGAAGTCAAACGCTTGCCCAATAAGGTTCGTTACGACTTTCTGAACTATATCTAAATGATACATCGGTCTTTTGCTTTAATAAATTAAGGAGTGAATGTTTCGAAATTATTTTGACACAGTTTTAAATTAGAAATTTGCTGAACTTTAATAGCTCTAACTTCGTAAACGATTAAATTTTACATGTTAATTAGTTATTAAACGTAAGACGTAACTGCTAAATTAAGGAAGCGAGTGATTTAGTAATCGCACGCGGTGTTGACTGTACATACAGACGGCGTCATGTCGAGTTACCCCTCCCACCCTCGCACTGTAAACTTATGATAAAAATAGCACTTATGTCTCAAACATAATACAAATGACTGTCCAAAAAATGCACATGACTCAATGTGCTAGTTGCTTTCTTGTGTTGTTGTAAAAATTAATTAAATAGCACGAGCAGTGAAAAATCCGCAAGATGGCTTACTTTTGGACAAAGGTACAAATTCAACAGCATAGTTGATTTTGTTCATCAAATTTACATTTTGAAATATCACGTTCAAAATCCAATTATAATAATATTATGGTAGATGGACCTCAGTCCTATAAGTACGCATCTAACGATTTTTCACAAGCGTTTGTCCCCATTTTGCATCCATCTCAATAGGAAACTTGGCGGTATTCTCCAGATCGGCTCACTTCACTAGCCGTGTGTAATCGTCACTCAAATCAACTGAGCATGACAAATGACAAATGCTATTCGCAAATTCACCAACGCTTAATTGTGGGAATACCATTGTGTGGTGACTTAACACTTTTTGCCAGAGCGGACTATAATACTTATTATAATTTATTTTAAGCAAAAAGCTGTCTTATTGTAACAGACATACCTAGTAACATACTAACAGTGTCCTATGTCCGCAAACTTATCGGCAAAAACACAATCAAGGTTTATTTATATCGTAAGCTCTTATTGCGAATTTAATTTATAACGTATGAATCTGATTATCAGTTATAATCAAAGCGATCATGGACAAAAAACTCAATAATTTATCATATCTAGATTTTTTAAGACTTTGTTGGCGCCCGCGTGACTTGTGTATCTAAATAATGGTACTATAAAAAAAAACATAAAAGCCACGACCTTTATTTCTATCGTGAATATTGCATTGTAATTTTGCATCAAGATTATGTATTTACATGTTTGATAAGAAAACTACTTATCATTAGCGAAGAGTTGAACTTATAAAATAAAAACAACATACCGCAAATTCAAAGACTGAAACATCAATCTAATCATCCTGTCAAGTCAAACCCTCCTAACGCCAAAAACCCACAAACTTCAATCAATCCTATATCACCCAAAAAAACTACAGACGCTGCAAAAACGCAGCAAGAATGCAGACAAAAAAGTGACCTTCACCGCTACGCTTGGATAACACATTTTCCGATTTCCATAACACCGCTCTAGTTACCTACAAAAGTGTAATATTATGTAAATCCCAGTCTGATATAATGTGTACGTGAGCCTGACCTGACTTGCACTTTCTAATAATACTTTCACAGCTATTGTGTGACCGTGACGCAACTGCCGAATGGTAACTCGTCATCAACAGCGTCATTTCACTTATTAAATTACTATTTTGAATTAGGATCACTGTAGCATAACATACTATTCAGATCCATTGTTGAAATAATATTAAGATCGTGTAACCAATAACCACGGTCCAGTTAGTTCCCTTTATTTATGTGATAGGTGGCAGACAAGCAGATGGATCTATTGGTAAGCGATTGCCGCCGCCCATACACCAGTGGAGTCACAAGTGCACTGTCAACCTCTAACCCCTTTCCCCCGAATGGGTCTCTAGTACCCTCACTCACTCGGAGAGACATGAGCAAGAATGCAGACAAAAAAGTGTGACACAGAGTGCGCTATAGCGCAGGCACTTGTCTTGTAAAGTATAATGTACCTTTCTGTAGCATACGCCAAAGAGTGGAATTTTCTACCGGTTGAAGGGTTCCCTGCTATGATTTGAACGTTTTAAGGGAATGTGGCACTACTACTAAAACCAGACAGACATGTTCCACCTTCGGCCACATCATCACTTGCTATCAGGTGAGATTGCGGCCAAATGTCTGGCTATTAAAAAAAAATAGACCGAATCCTGGATCTTGGTTCAAGCGAATCCCGCACAGCAACAGGGCAAAGATCCCGTTTGCCATTGGACAAATCAGATCGCTCAGTACTGACTGATTGAACAACTACAAGAGGTAATAAGGTGCCATAACAACGAGCTGAGACCACTACTCAATAGTGTGAATGTTTACTCTTTAGCGGTGATAATAAGCCCTATAATAACATATAGCATTGCGTGACCCAACACCACAGTATCACTAAGATCAACGCATCGAAGAAGTGAATCTTTCGTCTACGTTCGTTCTAATTATACGCTGTCGGAATTGTTTCAATGTCAGTAGGTTGGTCATTATAGTCACAATTATGTCAATTAATTCCGCATAAAAACAACTAACAGGTTTTTATTACAGATAAACGTAGATAAAACGATAGGATATAAGCAACCTGTTGACAGTTATACATAAATACAAAAGGAGGAAACAATTACTTTCAAATGCTTTAATAATAGTTAAATTTGTAAGTTGTAATACAATTTATTTCAATTAAAAACAGTTTTATTTTTCCTCAGTACTTGTGATCAGACACGATAATTTTTGCCTCGTGCCACCGATTATCTTAGCAAGCCGTAAGAAATTATAGTTTAAGAAATATAAAATATTGAGTTATGTTTATGCATTTTGGCCCTTTTAAGCGTCTAGCTAAGGGTCACGTGGCTTGTACAAAAGGGCCTGTACAAACAAACCTTTGGTTTTACTTTTCAATGCGTTTAGCAAAATGTAAATACTTACCTACTTACATTGTTTTGATATTTCCTAAAACAAACTTATGCATTGAGTATTATTTAACTTTACAAACCATGAAAATGAGTTTTCCATTAATTTGCATAAGTATAAAAGTGCGTTTATTTTGTTTAATGTATTGTCGTTCTATGCCAAGAGTATTTGTTAAAAGATGTTATGCAGATTTTAACCATCTTAACCTAAATGTTCTTATAATATAAGTTATTATTATGTTAATGTGTGTACCTAACCTAACTAGTATATTTATGAAAATGTATGTTTTTTTATTACAAATTGCCGTAGTAATGATGTAGCACGCCAAAAAAATCTCAATATAAAAAGAGGTGAAGGGAGCTATAGATAGAAGGCCTAACCTATGTACTTAGTGAAGGTTTGATGATTTTTTTTACATGATTACATGGCATATCGATCATCCAATACATATCCATTAAAGTCCTTACGCCATGCGATCTTCCAACCACTACCTAGAAGAGTTACCTACAATTAACCCCATCAAACCTTAAATGACACGGTTCCAAGCCCGTAAGCGCTTTGTATTGTCTCAGTAGGAGTTGAAAACTGTCAGTTGGCGTAAATTTTCCCACGTCCGTTTATAAACAAAAGGAAGTACGATGATGGTTGGACGCAAAACACTCACTATCGCCGTCTCGTGAGGTGTTAGTACGTAATTAAGTGAATCACGAGACTCACATACTTATATAAGTTATATCTAGTAGTAGCATCGGGGTGGAAACCGGATTCTGTAACTTGAGGAACTTAAAATTATGTATACTTTGCAAATTTAAAAAAATAGCACATTAAAATTGCAATGGCTTTGTCATATCGAAGGCTGATAATTAACTGGTGTAGACAAATGATTTCAACCGATCGATCGATCGAATTGAAAAGCGTAGCGCGTTCTACGGCTAGATGGAAGTGAATATCCGCGAAGGTTCACACTGCATGCGACAAAGGCAAATATAGGTTGGATTGGCGATCATTGGGGGAGGCCCATGTCCAGAAGTTTTGACCGTTGAAGAGTCACGCTTCAGCAAGAATGAGCCGACTTGAACGGGGGTTATTATCACCGCTTCACAAAATCCTGGCGTGAACCAGCTCTTGGGCTGTTTCGTCAAGTGATTGAGGGTACTGGATGCCGTATCTTTCAAATGTTTAACGCAAAGATTTATCACATATCAATAGCCTATAGATATTAAAATATGAGCACCTGTCAAAGATATTCAATGAGAACATGTAAAATAGTGAACAAGCTTTGTAGAAACTATGTATTTCATAAGATACAATAGCAACAGCGAGCTTGATTTTGCGTTTCGGATATTGTGAATAGTTTGTTACGCTAATGGTTTCTAAAACCCACGCATAGTATTCAAATTTTATTGGGAACGCCTTACCGTGATAGCATTAAATCCTCCTCTTAGACTGTACAAATGTTGTTAATCTGTACTATTCATAAAGAGAAAGAAAAGAAAGAAAGAAAATACATTTATTGACCATCACAAAATACAAAATATAACACATACAGTGAGAATGAATAAGGGGAAAGAACTTAAGTATGTAATTAGATAGTAGATAGGTACATATATATGTTTGTGTATGGTCAATCAGGTCCCGACCTCAGCATTTGCTGCTACGGCATTATCTGCGGTGCCGCAGCAGCGCTGGTATTCTGGTGGTAAAGAGGTTATTTTTATAGATAGATCTAGACCTGAGTTATCACTCCAGCTAGCCTATTTATGCCAAAGCGTGACTCTCCCACGGTAAATTTGTTTATTGGGGCTCTCCATCTGTAAAGTCTCACCAGAGAAATCTCTAGATCTAGCTCTCATTTATGGGCAATGATAGGAGATAGGTACGAATATTGGCGCGGACCCACAAATTAGAAATACTCTTGTTGTTTCAATTGAGACTTTGATCAAGATGTATCCAGTGATTTTATCAGCAAAATTACATTATACTGAACAAACTACAAGCTGCAAGCTTTTCTAATATTATGTTACAGGTATTTTAAAGCAAAGTTTTTTCTTCTTTTTCTGCTATGGCAAATTAAAATTGCAAAACGATGAGCATATATAACATATTTTTGACCTGACAGAAATAAAGGCAAATTATAAAACAAAATTCCTTCAGGAGACAGTTAACTTAGTAATTAAGATCTCAGTAATTTCTTACCAATATAACTTTAAATTTAACTTTGTTTTGGTTGAGTCATACATGCACAAACACTATTTGCTTAATGTATTCTGAAGTAATCCCATTTATTAATATACACCATTTATTTAGATAGGTGTTTTGGAATAGGTATTTTGTTTGACATACCTACCTAAAAAGTTTACACTAGAATGAAAACAGTATGTTAAAATGATGATAGCTTGCCTTGAAAGTAACAGGTTAGTAGTTTTACTTTTCAAAGTCATCAAAATATAGTAAGTATAGTGAGTTAGTATAGTTTAAGTACCGGTCCGTGAACTCAGGGTCCCGGGTTCGATTCCCGGGTCGAACACAAGTATGTTTCAAATTTTTCGAATATAGCTCGGGTGATCACCAATCCGCATTAGGCAAGAATCCCATCATAGTAGTGATAACTTGATTTCCATGATGGAGGCCATTGCCCTGCAGTGGGACAGTATATAGGCTGATACTTTATACTTTAGTGCTACCATACTTATTAAGATTGTTTTTGAGTTCAATAGTTCAGCGATGTTGCAAGCGCCTGATCATGGTGTGACTAAAGTTCACTAAAAATAAAAGGTAATTGGTATCAATTGTATAATCTACTCCAATGTTAGTGTCATACAAACGTTTTGTCTCCTCAAGTGGAATGGAAATTTTACCGTCTCCGTTATATTCCACTATCTACATAACCTTATTGTTCGTAATATTGATAACACGTCTTATTTAAATGACCAGCTTGTTATACACGAACCAAGACTTGTGTTGTTTTCAAATTAAGTATGTAATAGGAAGAATAATATTATTTTACCTACCAATTAATACAAAATTTTCATCATTACCTTACTGAATTGTTTGAAATATAGTCGAGTTTAATCTATACCTGAAACTGATACATATACCTAAGATAGAATTGATGACAAAATTTTATTTTTGGCATAAGTATAATCATTCTATGTACGTAAATAATTCACTTTTTTCTCACCTGAATCCTTTCAATGATTTATTAAGTGCATTATTTACTTGATGATCAATATACTTAAATTTAGGTAATAATCTCACATGTCACGGTAAAATAATGAAAACATGAATGTACCTATATTTTCACTCAATTTAAATTAATCTAATTATGGTTACTCATAATCCGTGGCGGTTTTAAGAGAATTTTCCACCTGTTTTGAAATAGATATTAAATGAAAAAACGCTGGTGAAACCTCAGGGCGCAGCCAAATAAACTGCAAACTGCAACACTCTTTCCGCTTGAGTGAAAGGTTTGCGCAAGCGCAAGTGCACGACACCCTTCATCACATGTCAACCGCTCATCGGAACAGTGGCCATTCGTTAACTTGTTGCGTATTATGATCTACGTAACGCATTGTAAGTATAATTATGTCATACGGAAGATGCGTACTTGATTTACGTAAAATAGCCTATTTGCATAATTAGATAATAATAGCTCGAGGGAAATCTTATCCTTTATCGTATTGTGATGGCCGGCAGGCAGGAATTTTATTGCGAGAGCAGAATAACGATAAGTGCAATAGCTGCCATGATAATAGTAAATCGGTCAAGAGCGTATCGGACCTTGTGTGAGGTTATTTTCTGTAGTGAGGTCTACACGTAATGTTGTTATGCAACATCTAAGAAGATAGATCATCTTTAAGTATTGTTCAAGAAACTAGATAAATATGGTAGGATACAGACAGACAAGGTCTATACTTAAAGTTGCCAGGACTGAAGTGACTCAGGGTAACTCTAGCTGGCCATTTGGGTAAAAAATCCGGACGGCCTAAATGTTATGCCACTTTGAAAGCCAACTCATAAAATATATTAAAGAAGTGTTCGAATTCTATCAGAATCGTGAAAGGCTTGACTCCGTCTAATTTGGCCGAACACAAAACCAAAACGCCTGACTATGTTCGGCTTTATTCAGGCGCCTGCCAAACCTACTTATAGCTAAATAAAAAAAAACACTATGTACTTGTGTGATTTAATCAACGCCCAGGGCTATTTATTTGTAAAGTGTGAAACGAATGTCCCGAAAAGAAGTTAGGGCGAGCCACTAATCCAGCAACAACTTTTCTTCTTCTTTTCAGCTAGACTACTACTACCTATACAAGTAATAAGTTACAATTAAAGTTAGTACTAGTTTAGCGCAGTATCCAAGCCAACGCTTGGACTGGTAGACACACCTTTTGTCCGCTACTTGTATAATTTTCCAATTAACTTCTAATAACGTCATACTATGTAATACATAGTTACACTAGTAATGTAGACGGCAAGTACCACAAATAATGATATTACCACATACAGTATCGTGTTAATGACCCGCATATGGTAGAACAGTTGGTAAAGCAAGGTTCTATGTGGTAATCGATACCAATGTCAGGGTGTAAAGAGAAATGTTATTGGACCCTTGTACAAATAAACCCAATTAAATTAATTCAAAACAAACTGTGACTGGATATAAGGAAAAAAAAAAGTTTTTTATTCTGATTTAATGTGTATAGAACGCTTATGAATACCAAACTATACACAATGCTTCCTGCGTTGACACTCTTAGGTCACTATCACCAAGATGTCATTACCATGGCAGCCTTTAAATCCATATATTATATTCCTCAAGAGGAGGCCTAAGTTTTTGTATACGAGCAATCGGTTTATTTTTAGATTCTGACTGATTTCTATTGTCAATTTCAGAGGTAAATGGAATTGAGTAATACCATGGTAATGACATTTTGCGGAGCCTGCGCTGTATTTTCTCGAGCGAGTGAGGGTACCGGAGACTCAATTGGGGGAAAGGGGACTAAAGGTTGATAGCGAACTTGTGACTCTACTAGTGTTACAGGTGTCTATGGGCGGCGGCAATGCTTACCATTAGTTGATCCGTCTGCTCGTCAGCCACATATCACATAAAAAAATATGAACATCCCTCTGGCACCTTCCCATCTCCCCGGGACTGCGAGTAATGCCAGAGCCGCGGGCCGAGGCGGCAGATATTATTTCTTCTTTGATAAACAAAAAGTCTTGACCCAAAGCTAATAGTAGTTGCAATCGTGACATGGTGCTTATAATTTTTCCCGCTTCTATAAATATTTACAGGTACTGGCAGCAACAAGTAAATCCCCAACACGAAAACGGTCAAAGATCACTTCTTCAACCAATACTTGTAAATTTTTTACCACAAACTTATCAATAGCAGTTATTAAACGTGTAGCGGTTTTTTTTATAATTGGCAGTTTGCACCAGTCGAGAAAAAACGTACGAAATAACATTGAGCTATTATTACAACTCGATGCGAAAGAAGTAATGAGTTTTTTGTTAGATTCTTCTTCGAAATGTTAGGCTATGCATTTGAATACTCGTGTTAGATATATTGCTTCAATTTACTAAGCTGGTGTATCAGGTTTTAACCGTTTGCTCGGCGGTAAAAGAAAATATCTTGAGGAAGCCTGCACGATTCGGAGATTTTCTGAACCAAGATTCGGTTGGTCTGATTCCCCTGTTAAAGGGCGAAATTCAGACGGTAGTTCATTTGTTTTGCCAGACTCCCGAAATCATGGATCATGGTCTAAGCATACCCCGATACTCCGAAGCGCCGGCTTTGGATTCCTCCAAATCCAACTAACCAGGAATCTTTGTTTTTATACTAGATGCGACAACCGAGCAAGCAGGTCACTAGTAGGCAAGTAGTCACGGCCGCCCATGAACATCTACGAGCCCAGAGGAGTGGCTGATGCTTTATATCCCAGAGAAGAAGACAAAGCATATCGAAAATAAAAAGACATACAAATCTAATAGGTAACCATCATTCACAAGCAGACTCAAGTTCGCATTTGAATAAATTAATGTCAAGTCATCCATAAAAATAACTAATTCAAAAGTCTAATCGTGTCATAATAAATAATGCAATTTAGCACTGTCGAACTAAGGATACACCGGCCTAATGATCAGTCATTAATTCATTATAATCAAAACCATTATGTGTTATGTATGTGACATAAAAATGAAACAAAATCACGGCTGTAGACCTTGGCATAAATAAGAAGGTTGATACCTACAAATGTTATTTGCGAATCTTACTATAATTTATGTGGGTTCAACTTGTTTTGTTCAATTGACCAATGGCCCAGGTCATAATTGGTTAATCGACCTAATAACTAATCAAAGTATGCAAATATAGCCTTCGTCGTAAACGTAACACGCGCTTGTAATAGAGTTTATTTTCTTTATTTATTGATAGAAGGTTGCTGACACTGAACGTATTATACGAATTCTAGTCTAGCTATGATTTCTAAGGATCCAGCATTAAGTCGCCTATGTTTTCCTACTTTTGTTACTACTAGTAGTAGTGCTATATACATAAATTATAAATGTAAAATAATATAGGTCTTCCTATTATAAATTAAAAAAAATAAAATTGGATTTCGACAATTGAAAGTCCTTTTCCTGTTACTAAAAGAGTTTTTAACAAACAGTGTTAGTGCTACTATGGACAATTAAAGAAATATGTCTTTATAATAATAAGCTACGAATATAAAGAATGCATTTTTTTCTTCAATAAAATGAAAACAGATGTTGCAGGTAACACACAACATTTGCCTTGTGTTGACTCATTTGTCATGTGACTGTGACAATACGACTTCTGCTTTGTGAAATTTCAGAATAATTCTGATGGGATGTTATCTAAATAGATACATTTTCATGCACATTTTTCCAAAATACATAAAACAATGCCAGTAGTAGGGTATATGTCGAGTATTTACCAGATTTTATTATTTGATATCTGTAAATGCACAGACTTATCAATCAGTTGTAAGCGGCTGCTCACAACAAGACCGACAAGAAGTTGCGCCTCTGCGTTGTTACTTGCCAAAAATGAGTGAGGGTTTCTGAGGCGCAATCGGGGAGAACGGGGGTTCAATCATCAGCAACCCACGCTCGTCCACTGCTGGACACAGGTCTCCCCCAATGCACGCCACCGCTCCCAATTTTCGGCCACTCTCATCCAGCTCACTCCAGCCAGCCTTCGAATGTCGTCATCCCATCTTGTAGCAGGGCGTCCAACACTGCCGAGTCGCGGTCTCCACTCAACGGACGGAACGGGGGTTAAAGTTTGGTAACTCCACGGGTGTCGAGAGTGTATTTGGGCCGCGGCAATCGCTTGCCATCCGTCTGCCCGTCAGCTACCTATCACATAAAATGGTCCTCACCATAAAAAGAAGACAAGAGTGAAAGTTAAACAACATCATGACATAAGAAAGACAGCCCATAAGTCAATAGTCACAAATCGTGATGTAGAACTTCGTGACCATTCCTCGAAAGAAGAAATAATGAAGCAGTTTGTCATTGCTTTACACTATGCCATGTCTACGTTTAATTCATTGAGCAGATATCATCTTGACATTTTCCTGAGACCACGCCTTCCAGCCAGTTCACGAAGTTGCCCGTTGTGCCTTCATTAGTTTGAAAATTCAAAGGACAAACGTCAGTCATGGATACTGCAACGCTTTGAAAATTAGGTTAATGATCGAAATCTAAAAATCACAATGCTGCAATGAGTCAATCATTCAAAGAATTAACTAGTATCCAATTAAGTAGTCGTTTGAAAAAATGTAACTGCTTAGTTCGCTGTGTAGTTAGTAAATGCATATCCTTCATGCAAACTGAATAAAAAAAACTCTCGATAATAGAAAACGCGTTAAAGTGTCGAAAAAGTTGTAGTTTGCGGGAGTGTCTACGAGTTTATGAAGTAGTGTTTGTATCCAGTAATGTAATAGGCATCGCAGTCTTATTTGGATTTAAATAAACAAAAAGCCTTAGCTTTTCAATCCATTTTAACAAAATTACTTATGTTGTAACAGGAAAGGTACCATATAACTCCAAAACATCTAATTATGGAAAGGAAACATAAATTTTGATTTCACGTAACTAACACGACATCGCTTTCATATTAAAAAAACTCATCTTCATTGCATAACGATAGCTCTGCAAATTCGTAAGCATCTGAAATTCCGTCTTTCGCAATTCAAAAGCCACGGTTTTTGGTCCAAATGCCAGCATCTCCGACTAAATGTCAGAACATTTTGAATTCCATTTCTAGATAGATACAATAAAACTATTTATTTAGTATTTTGAACATCCGTTTATTCTTCAACTTAATATTCGACATAATTACCGTTATAAAGATCGTAGATAAAAATCCGAGTCGAATAAGTTCACGAATCTGTTTTATGACTTAAAATGTATTCGCACGAATTCGTGAATATCTATTAAAATACATTAATTCGTGTTATAAATAGAAAAGTCGATGGCTAGAGCCTAATATTAATACGTATTTTTTGATCGCCTGAGAATTGTTACCATAACATAGATACCTACTTCCGATGTTGAATATTACTACTAGGTACTTCCCTAAAAAGGGCAGAAAAACCTCAATAAACCAGCTCTTTGTCCCGTTTTTTGAGTTTCTGGGGCTAAGGAGAGACCATTTAATCGAACAAACTATAGTTTTTATCTCACGATGTTTGTCCGATTGTACATATTTTTACAAATAATATCTGCCTGGGCCTTCAATCATACAAACCGCAAATTAAGGCTCCATTCGCAAAAGTGCGCTATTAGATTTTTGTTATCGACTTCGAAGGCATTTTCGATGTTTAAAATGTCTTAAAAAGCCGTAAAATTACTAATGACAATGCTGTCGGAATAACTTTTTCAAACGCCTTCAGTGTAGAGTTGTAAGTGTAGAGATTATATCGATGGTTCGGGCACTTCAAACTTCAATTTATTACCATTAGAAAGATCATTAGTTCAGTATTGTTGACAGAAAAATAAAGACTTAACTTTTTTTATATTAATTGGGTTTGCACTTGACCTCATCTCACCTGATGGAGAGTGACAATAAGGTCTAAGATGTAGCGTAGGTCCTCTTGTAATCCATATTTTTGGATCCAACCCAATCAGGCCTACTTACCATTAACCACCTCATACAGCTATGAGCTAAGTTATTATTAGACACAGTTAAATTACGGTAACACGATTAGTTCCTCAGTGCGGTTATGAAAATATGCGTCTGTATGGCAAGCCTATGTTTTTAAAACATTACCTCTGATTTATATACAAGTTGACTTGTGGACGATGGTCTTATAAAACTCGCTTAGCTAATAATCAAAACACTTTCACATATTCTTTCGGCACTTTAGGCTACTTAGTATTCTTCTTAATGAGCTGTTTCGTAGTGGTTCTGCTATTTTTTGCTACTTTTAGACTACGAGGAACAGCCTCAATCCCCATCGACGCAGGTCATTTATAGTGCACAAGTTGGTGCGAATAATAAAGTGCACTCACTATTCCCTTACCTTCATATTTTGATGGGACACCAGGGGTCACGCGTAAGACCAACAGTTTACCGTGCTTTCCAAGGGATGGGGGTACTAGACTACCATCTTCCAGGCTTCGGCCTGACACTGAGAATCTTAACAGAAAAACTCTAGGTACAAATGGCCTAACCCAGGGATCGAAACCAAGACCCCAAGCGCGAACGCTTAAAGTGCGACCAACTACCCATTGCGCCGCCGAGGCAGAAGTCATGCTGGATAGCCGTAAGAAAATTACACGCAGTAGTTAAAGTAAAACCAGAACGATAAACATAATATATGTTTCTACAGTTTATGGGCATAAAGCAGCTATCGCACTTCATTAACCGGCTCAGATCACGGTAGTAGGCGTTTCCTATAGTGTTGCAGTAATTCGAGTCTGCAACTCTACAGCTGAGCCTTTTTTTTGTACATCCAGATCCAGTATAACCTTGAAAGTAAACTACGTTCGAAAAATATACGACTGATCTTACCACTTTTAACATTTTATTTTTATTTGTAAGTAATCCAAGAAGTAAAATACAGTGACAATGCCTTCGCCTTACTTATAAACAAGTAATAATACCTTTGAATGTTTTTTGATTGATAACTATTAAAAGCGAATCAATAGGTACAGACGGCACACATATCGAACCAAACGTGTTTGACACGGAGGTGAAAATCGATTGTAGAAATTTGGCAGATTTATACAGGTAAATACATTGTTTCTTCTAATTAATTATGGTTCTCACTTCTCCGCACATTGTCAATTTCTCTATTGAAACTATTTTTTACAACAGTATATTTTTTTTATCTTACAGTCTAAAATACAACTACAACTTACCATTTTAACTACTATCTACTTATAAATGTTTATTCGAGTCATAAACTTTCAGATAAGTACTGTATAGAATAGAGATAAATGTTAATTCATTCATTCATTTCGATATGCATTGATCCCTACATCGAATAAAGGAATTCAGCGTTTAGATTTGATTTAATTGGATTCATTACATCACTAGTCTCCTCGAGTATAAATCTTACGTCACTTCTTTGAACGCAGATAAGCAAATTATGACACTTGTCTGATTCGCGTCTTAATATAGCAAAATTTAACCGAAATGAACCATAAAAGTCAACGTCCTCTGTCTCGCAATTAAATGTGTTCATTACGAATTCTATATAGCATGTCCCATGACCCACATAGGTCTCGGTAAACAGTCTATGTTGGCCTTTACGTGGTGATTGTCACTATCGACAAAACGCATTATTTGTATTGTGACAAGTTTAGTAAAGAAATCATTGCAATTCTTCCCGATTGGGATCAGACATTTCCAGACTGCCATTTTCGATGATAGTAGGATAAGATGTTGGATTTTGTTAAGATTGGCATGACTGAAAAAGAAGTGGATAATTGAATGACTACGGAAGAAGAAACATATTGACCCTAGATAAACTAGCCATAGGGCAGTCGCTAATAGTACACTAGCATAGGAGTTGTAGAGGAGTCCAATTTAAGAGTAGGGGTAATTAACCAATGACGGAAAAAGGTAAAATTTAAAATCTGAAGATACAGGTACGGTACAACAACAGACAGTATACAAACGCGATCTTATTAAGCATTCAGTAAAAATAAATTAAAATCCTCGTATTACGTCTATGAACAATGCACATGCAATTAAAACAAATCCAAATAGCACAAGACTTATCAGTAAACATTAAAATATTTTAAAACCTAGAAGTAACACGAATGACTACAGACCAAAACGTACGCTATACTAAGTATTTACATGACCATTATGAGTGTTATTAAAATTATGTGATCAACATTACGAAATGCAAGTACATTATACTTATATAGTAACTGCGGTCAACTAATTGAATATACACGTGATTATAGTCCATGGCAGACTAATTTGGGGTAATGAGTTTCGGTAACGGGGCCTAACACGTTTTCAATCAGGTTCAACTATAAGCGTAACTTTGCAAATGTTCAAATGTTTAACCCATAGCACACTTCATAGTATAGTGTAGTTGGTACTGAAATGTGCGCTTAATTCTTTGTATATTGAGTAGAAATGCGAACCTAACTTAACTAACTATTCTGGCTAATCCAAGAACAGAAATGTAGAGCTCAGAATTCTTGACCTTGCTTACTTTCAATTGGGTTACTTGATTTTAAAGTTGCTACCTTTTACAATTTAATATTGCGTCATATAATCTGTCCACTAGTTTTTAATGGGGTTTTATACAGCAAAAACCCATATACATATCTCTTCTTGAAATAATACAATACTTGAAATTACATCATCATAAACGATTCACTACGAATATTATTAAAGTATTTTCTTACGTTTTAGGACTAGGAACTAAATTATAAATGCACAACGTAATATTACTTACATCAAGTGTTTGATTGGAAACACTTAAATAAACAACTTCAATTGTTCTGTATAAAAATGTCTTCAACGAATTATATACAACGGATGTTTAGCTATTATGCAAAAAATCACTTGTTACTGTTAGCATATAACCCGTATATTAACCCGTGGAATGTTTATATAAAACTTATTATTGTTGTTTCAAATAAAGATTAAATTAAATAATACTACTAAGTCTGCAAATATTTCACGAAATTAGAAACTAAAGATCTTTATTTCTGAATCCTAGAAACATTACTTACTTAAAATGTAGGTATATTTTATGAAATAACCGCGTTACCCAAGCTACAAATGTGCAAAATAACCATACAAATAGAGAAATTATCCCCAGACTGATCGTCGGACTCGACAAGCGGATTACGCACGCATTCCTTCACTTCATCTCTTTAGTTGGTAATTTTAATCAACGCTAATGTGGCTAATGCGTTTATCGTAATGAGACTGTCCACCCACGGCCCTGCGACGCATCCCGGAGTCCGAGTTGAGTAGTGATGGTGTCTGGTACGCCTGTACCTTAGAAGAGTGCAAGTACCGATAGTGTCTCCTACGATTCGGTCCGTATGCCAAGAAGGCGGGACGGTAGTGGGTTAAAAGATTATTAGAATATAGGTTATAGTAACTGAATTGAAAAATGATTATTTTTATTTCCTTTATGTCGACACTCAAACATCATTTCCGATTTGTCGTGGCAGACTTTGTGCCAATAGTTGTAGAAGACCCGAAGATAAAACGCCAAGATATCGTATCGATATCGTAGTAGATGGATATAAAAAATCTGCATGACATCTGGGTGGTTTATGAAACTGCAAAAATGCTCTAAAAATATGAATAAGTTTGGGCTTCCTCAACCATCCACAATAATTTATATGTGAAATTTTCTAAACCCAAAGTCTCATCGCTCCTATCAATAAGAATCGCCTTCTTTGTACAGGTACATCTCTCATATTGACGACTTAAGACACAATTGCACCAACTAAAGATTTTAGTAAGTACAAAATTATTATAAGCACTATTGTGCTAACTACAACCTGCATTTAACTAGTGCTATTGTGCTCTTAGCCATATGTTGTGGTGTATAATACAAAATTTTATTTGATTTCAATTATACTAGTAATAACAACATACACTATCCAAACTACCTGTTACAAACATACAATGAAAAAGATATAAAAAACATTATATTACAAAAGATGAAAAATGAGAATAATAAATGAACTCTATCTAATCTCTATGCAATTCTATTCCGTCAAGGCACCACTGGCACAGCACTACGAACACAATTGCCTCATAGGCAGGGTCAAGTGCATGAACCCGAGTATAATTTGATGATGCTGTCACACTGCTGCTTATGCAACCGACGTGGACTGATTTGATACCACCGGCTGACAGTAAAAACAGACGCTCCGGTTGTAGTAAAAAGAGAATTGCAAATGGTGGCATGAAAACAAGAGTTGACGCTATGTTAGTCATAAAGTTGTTGAAGTAGCTAGTAAGGCACTATACATGCAATTGTTGAAGTAGCTAGTAAGGCAGGTATAAATTGTTAAACTTGAGAAATTAAAGTTAGTTAAGGGAAAACATTTTGATACACCTAAAACTCTATTCTTATCATTGTTACTGTCACACAGATTAGAGGAAAAACAAACAAACAGAAACATCCCATATGAACTCTTAAGTACCTACTGGTGAGATGATAGCAAAGTTAAATGAAATTATAATTATTGTAACCAAAACATATAAGTGACCCATACATGTGAGTTACCCATTTATTGAGTTGCATAAACATGTATGAATAAGCATCCGTGAAATTCAAGATATTGATGCAACAGAAATTTTGAATGGTTTTGACACACCTACTCACATTTATGCAGAAACAATTTTACATGGAAATTATTATTGAAACGTGAGCCGGCGTAATAAAAGCGAAAATATAAAGTGATTTAGGTATCACTTTAAAAATAAACTTTTGTACTCCACGGTCGGTGAGCCACATTCTTTATAAATATATATATTGATAAATCAGGATTAGGAACCTGCTGATGCACTAAATAAATTTTGGTAAGTACACAAAGGTTTACAAAGTTACTTCAAAAACCCATACTTTTTGATTGTGTTAACGGAATGCAAATCGGCGTCAAAAGGTGTTATTGGGTAATTCTTCCTTTGCGTCTAAGTACCTGTCTTTTGAAATGAGAACAGTGATATATTGTAGACACTGGATAGCATTCCTAACTGTAAAGCGAAGGTTCCCAGGTAAATACCCGTATTACTTAAAACAGGTAAAACGCAGGTGAAGTTGTTGCCAAGATTCTTGGATCGAGAATACCAAGGTAAGACCAATCCAATAGCTCAACGAAACTAGTCGCCAATAAAATTAGAAAACCAAATACGGTATGCAAAGACTCGAATACCGCACAGTTACTCGTATGTGCAAACCTGTCTTAATCTTTGAATCAATACTGTTTTGTTACAGATTCTTTCTCTGCTATTGACTAAATTAATAAACTGGGTGTCATACAATTTTATCATCTACTAAAAATATCTAAGATCAAAAGGGATTTTGAATATGAATTGCTACACTTTTGCAAACTTGTCTACAAGCCCGGATTACAAAATAGTGCCAACGTTTGCTTTTATGCATTGTCTAACACGTATTAAATTATTTTAACCAACTATATTTTTTATAATTTGGCCACTCAACTATCTTACAATACATTTTCCATTCTACTGTTATCTGTGTTTGCAGTTTCTACCAATAGGTATTTTTTATGTCACATGATTTGTATCTCTTTTTGATGAGCCTGTTTTAAAACCCTTCTTTAAAATATTTACTATAAGATAAATAGGTAGTTTCCAATCAACTTACAAACAATGCCATTTACAAATCAGATTGGATCTACTTTGAAGTACCCGTGTCCCTGGCATTTCTCAATAGTAAGATTCATAACAAAGATAATAATGTAAACAAAAATACGATTGCCATCATACCTACAGTAGTCGCGTTAAATTTGACATTAAGCTGCCTTTCTAATGGACTGACTCCACTATTCAAGTCACATTTTAAAATACTATCTAGGTCTAGAATTTGTTTTCTTATGATTCCAATTCGTCATGGGAAAGTAAGTTCGTAATTGAAATACGTGTATGACTTGTATGCTCAATTTCGTAAGGTTAGATTGTAGTTCAAAGATCAAATAGATTAGCTTCTATCATTGCCAGCCTATATTAATCTAATAGCTACTTAACTTTGTGTTTTTATATTAACTATACCTCCCGTACTAAAGTTTGTTACACATTATGTAACACAACAATCAGTATCTACGAAGTGGTTGAATTTTCTAAAATGACCCGGTATAGCTATACTATTTATTTCAAATTTTCATTTAGAGTTAAATTCAGTTTGTGGTAAATCCATTAAGGGCCTCGTTCACCACCTCCGAGTAAAGTGTCAAGTAGTTTACTTACTTGTTAATTATAGTGGGTTCGGAGAAAATTGGCCCCTGGTCCGCGGCCTAGTTTAATTTAAATAAATATTAGGGCCAATTTTCCTTTCAATTACTTAACACCTTACTCGGAGGTGGGTGAACGAGGCCCTAAGTAAACTAATTCGCACCCAATAATGCGAATAAGCCAGCAATTTTCCCACAAATTTTCGAATTACTTCAATTACGGAACTCATATTAAGCCCCAGAAATGTGAAACAGGTGCCTTTTAATTCAATAAACCGTATAGCAATAAGAATGCAGATTTTTTACCTTAAACCTTAACACCAATGAAATAAAGGATATAATCGATAAACCGATCAGCCCTTGATTATTTCGTGATTAAATTTTACTACAATCTTTAAATTTTGGGTCAGTGGAAACAAATGGCTTGTCCGTTAACGGTCACGTATTTAAACCATTGTCGTTAAAATCAATAAAACTCTTTATGTTAAAATACTCATTTTAACCGATAAAGTAGGTTTTAGAAATAAAACGAAATAAGGAGAGCAGAGCTCCAAAAAATTGGGACAGGCCTTTGCTTAACAATGATTACGTAGGATGAATAAAAAACTACCTAACTTAGATAGTTAATCGCACGAATTCTATTAGACGTTACTCAAAAGAGCATAAAACCTCTGTGATAAAACTATGATATTACCTAATTACTTAATTAAAGGTAAAGAGCTGTTAAGTTTCCCACAGATGTACAATAATTTTAATTGGTCGGATATTATGATGTTCAGAGAGACTGTTGAGAGTATTCCGACGTAATAGGTCTTCAAATTCAAGAAAGTGGGCATTTTGTAGGCAAGTCGATTCGGACGCACCGGTAGATGTAATCGTGAGGATCGTTGGTTCCCAACTGGAGTGGTCAGCTTTCTAGTTTACTTTAAAATAGTGGAACTGGAGCGGCTGACACACTAGCTGTATGAAGTAAACAGAGTTGCATGATACTTTAGAATAGCGCAGGACTATTATCAAGTCATCGCTACTATGATGGCTTTTTACTCGACCACTGCACCAACGGACCAACGGGCGCCCGGGTGTTCGAGTCCAGAACTGTGACAACGCCTCGTTGGTCCTAGTGATTTAAGTAGGTACATGAGACTTGGAAAAATACCTACGATATACTTAAGATTAACACTTTTGAAACATTAAATTCCCCGTAACTTCCAACCTAGATTTCAATCCGCTGCTGCGAGCTCAGTTTGATCTCGATCACCGGATAAAATAAGAAACCGGACAATGTCTGGAACAGTCCAGTCCCATTCTAGAGGTATTTGTCACAATGGTTGCGAAAATATGGACAGTTTCTGTCCTTGCTGTCAGCTAAAATACCATGGCCTTGCTTATAAACGTTTGAGAACCACTGGCGTAGATCGTCAATTTGCCTTTACGACCAAATAGTCCACTTCCTAGCAGTGCGTTTGATCAGCGCCGAAGGAAATTTGCATCTGTCACAGTATGTTATAGCCGTCAGTAATGTACGTAATGCGTCTTAATAAGAATTACCTTGTGCCCCGCCCCCACTCCGTTTTGGGACTCAATTTTGCTATTAGCTCTAAATTGTACTTACTAATGGATTTTTTAATGTTATGGTAGCAGAGGAGCAGTCGGATTATGGATGGAAGTTGCTGGGGAAGCGTTTCGTCTTGTCAAGTTAACTATAAGTTTTATCATTGTCTTCAGAAAGACCTGACATATCAGATCCATTGGTATGGTCCAAGTGAACCCCAGGCTCCGATGCAATGGCTTAAGATGCAACCGTAATGTGTTATTTTGATTCCAAATAAACATTTCTTCGATCTTTGGTTCATTATTTCTAATGATTCATTGCGATTAGATCAAATTAGATCCAATCAAGACAATTATCGTGGAGTTATGCTGCAGTTATCAGGGTTTTAGTACAATCCATGAATTGAAATGACGTTACAACAAGGAACAACATTGATATATATTGATGATAGCATTATGCGCTCTTTTACGCGTTTTCCAGGAATCTGATACTACGATAGGATGGGAAGTAACCTAACCAGCTCTGCAATACTTACTTCTTACTAATTTTCCCTTCGAAGAAAAAACGATTAATGCTGCTGTAACTTACAGTGCATGACTAAGCAGTAAGTGATGTAACATATTTGGGCCCCACCTGTAAGCTTGACTGGGCAAGAGGCGAGGACGTAAAAGAGCTGATGGTGTAACCATTACACGACACGAGTTAATCTCCTACCTATTATGTCTTACTGTGGGGGCGAGTATACAGCTTTAAGTGCATTTTATTTTTCAATACGTCGTAACTTGACAATTTAATGATCTTTCGTGAAATACAGTTATGTACTTTCAATTCTGATGTTTGAGAGACAGTAATCGCCAAACATAAAATTCTGAGGGTTTTAAAGCAATTGACTGTGTTATATCTTTAAAATTATAAAAATATAATTATGTCATTATTGGTTTTACAAACGTCATTACATGATTTATTGATGTACACATTAACGTCTGTCGTATCGACATCAATTAGTAAATGTAATTAGAAATGCCAATTACTTAATAGAAAACTTATTACATGGTACGTACGTATTGCATTCTTTACTTTTATGTTTGTTACGAGTCTAGAGTCTACTGAATTCATGCTCATGCTACCTCTTACCAAGAATAATACAGCAAACTTCTTTAAATAGACAATCTTGCTTTTTCTTAGCCCTGACTCTTTTTCCAAACTTATGAAATTCATAAATTATTCATAAATCTTTTTACATACTGAATGGAGCACTGAGCAGAGTATCAAGACTCCCAACCCCTTCTCAAAAGAACAGCAAATGTTTATATCTATATTATTTGCATGCCTTTGTATTGGCTAAAAACATGAATGTATTTTATTATTATGCAATAGTGTGTAACCATTTTGATTTTAGCCCATTAACTTTATCACTCAGAAAATAACGTGGTTTACCGACGAAACTCTAGCGTGTTCTCCTCTCGCTGTATTGGTGTGAATCAAAGCTACTGTTTACGTGCCGCGTTTGATATCGGTTACATAACGGCTCCTACGTGTTGGTCTCGACGAGTTGAATCATTGGACTAATACGCTATGAAGTGTTGCAGATATTTGCAGTGGCACAATGTTGCAAGTTTTCTACTCGAGAGGGCAAAACCTAATTCGTCTATTTTGTTAAGTGATTAGCACGTGAAAGATTGCATGCGTTGCCAAACTCTAGGAAAGAAGCTAACTACTGTATGTGATAAGAGTCACAGTTATATTGTTGCTAATGTCTGCTTGGGAAAAAATGGGATTTTGAATATCACGTGGATCATTCAATTTTGACTTACTTCTTACCTATCCGAAAAAAAAGAAGCTGAGCTTCATAATTTGGATTGACAACCGGGATCATTATCATCATCAGGTAGGTAGTATAGGCCTGCTTTCCCTTACGGTCAATGTATCTGGTCCTGAGTTGCTCGGATCAATGGAGTCCCCCGATTTTGGGGATATTGACGATCCATCATGACACTGGGTGACCTAGTTTTTGTTTCAAAAACCTGGATGGTCTTCACAAATTCAGATATCTGACAACGCTGACTCATAGTACGCCTAGGTATTATTTGAAAGTCGGCTAAGTCGTCAGTATATTGGCATAGGCATGTGGTAGGAGTTACCCATTCAGTACATTGTATGATCTTAGACCTCCGCTCAATTTGCGGTCAGTACTTGCAATCATGGGTTATGAGATAGGTATATAGCATCCTGAGATTGAGTGAGAAGTTTTTTGCTCTAAACACGTGATGGCGTCGATAAACTGTGACATCTTTTCGGTTTATCACGTGCTTTTACAGTTTCCTAGCTCCCTTTCCACATTCGTTAGAGTCACAAAAAGGAGATACTTACTACGCGTACGTAGGTAAATGATGTTATTTTATTTAACAACTAGTGGCTCGCCCTCACTTCGCTTCGGGACCGTAATTCAGAAATGAACCAATAGATGGCGCTGTGTTCAATTACATCGCGCAAGCGTTTCGTGTTTTCGGTATACCTATAAGCCTTGCCGTTGTCTATAGAAGTTATTTCTTTATAAATAGTATAGAAGATCACAAATGAACAAATACTCAAATGAATTTCTAAAATAAGTTTTAATGATCTTTCATTCAAATTTAAAAATGCGATACTTATCTTGGGCAATAATTATAAGTAAGATTCCCTTGACACCTGTTTATATACAAGATATGTTTATATTTTGTTTTGAAACGATTGCCAGACGGCAATTGATAACGACAGAGGTCGGACGACCTTTATAACCCTTGGAAAAAAACAAGTAGATCATGGCGACGTGAACCTAGGTACGGTGGCCAGCACATCAAGTTACTACAATCTGTCAAATTTCTTCAATCGAACCTCACTTTTATGTCAAACGTGTTTGGTTCATATCAACTGAGGAATTTGACAGATTGTAGTAACTTGATGTGCTGGCCACTGTACAATACTTAATCTTGGATATCCAAGTAAGATTAAACAACTCAATCATAGGCCATCGCCATATTATATTGTTGTTCAATGGGTTACATAAAAGGTAAGTTGCACACGACGGCAAAGCAACTTTTAATACTTCCACTACCTACTTCCATGAGATTATGAGAGAGAAGTGGCGCAAGTTAGTTGTAATGGAAAGTTTTCAGGTTCCAGTTTTTCCCATTGATATCATTAAAATAAAATTATTACGCACAAAAAAGTAATTTTATTTTATTTACCTATACAGGGTGTATCTGTGAACATTTACATCCCTTTAACCACGTGTTCTATCAACCATTCTGACATTTCAACATTTGTTCAACAACTTTTCCAAATTCTTCGAAAAATTTTTTGACTCCCCATAAAAAATTACCAAGTCATGTGACCGACTTTGTATGGAAAGATGAAAATTTTTTATGCGAATTTTCAAAAGTCATAGCACAAATGTTGTTCAGAATGGTTGGTAGAACACGTGGCTAAAGGGATGTAAACGTTCACAGATACAGCCTGTATACATATAAAAATATAATTAAATTCAAATGAGTGCACGCAAACCTATAAAATACCTATAGTAGATGAAATAAATAATAAGCGTTGAATAACACATTAAATATCTGCAAATCATTTAGTTTCTATAACAGGCAGTAAGCATTACCTACAAGTAAAGATTAAAGAAAAAAAATAGCGATTTTTTTTAGATGTGTCACTTATGTTATACTAAGCGAAACTAAGCTCATTGGATAAGAACGTCGCCTGCCATACGGGGTCATTGTTCGAATCCAAGCAAGCACCTATGAAATTAAAAAATCTATGTCAATATTTCTACCATTAAGTTGGCGATGAGGGAAAACTTCGTGAGGAAACCTGCACGATTCTGATATTTCCTGAAACGTGTTCGCTGTGGTTTTCTTTAAATGTGATAGATATCAGGTGAGCAGATAGATCACCTCCAGATCAACACCAGTTGAGTCACAAGTGCACTGCCAACATTTAACCTCCTATTCCCTCAATTGGGCCTCCGGTAGGTACCCTCATTCATTATACGTAATACAGCGCAGGCGCTGCTTTACACTGATCTTCTGTTAGGCCGTGGTATCCGGTATTTCTCCGGTCGAGCCGGCCCAGTCATGTCGAAGTGTATCTCTCCCACGGTTAGGATTGCTTCATATGCTAGACTATTCTTCAAATCAAATCAAAATCTCTTTATTCAATTTAAGTCCATTACAGAACATTTATGAATGTCAAATTTTATAATCTACTGCTGATTCGGAAGGTCAATTTCTACCGAGAAGAATCAGCAAGAAACTCAGTAAAACTTAACCTTTAAAATTTGTTATCATATTTTTTTTGAGCTTCAACTTCAACTTTACCATACCTTCTAGTATCTATTATTGTCTCAACAATTGTATTGTAATAAAATCTTTTCCACCAATGTATCCTCAATCACAACGCATAATTCATTTACATTGAGTGTGTCCGGTCCCCTGTGGGGAAAGCGTTTCAGATTCTCTCTGTCCTCTTTAGCTGGACTCGCTTTTCACTTGACAACAATTGCTTATTTATCACAGAGCTATAAAGGAACTTCATATTTTACACACAGAATTTCTAGAATCTCACCTTGACTCGGGTGTGACACTAAATATTTCTAAAACGAAAAATGTTAGAACTACTTTCGTATGAAGGACAACAAACTACACAGAGATGTCTAATCAATCACACTGTCACTTGAAGGCATTATTTATGTGAAACTAAGTATAAGATGTCGTTTTTAATAACCTGCAAGAGACTTTAGATAGGTAGCTAAATACTCTTACCTACATATAAGTATACACAAAAGGTTTAAAAGACATAATGCTATTGTCATAATACCTCCGTGCTTACACAATCTCAGAGGTCTTATCGCTAAGAGCGATCTCTTTCAGACGACCTTGAGGGCTTAAACAACGAAATGAAAAGTATTATGAATTTATCTTGATCCATTACAGCACATCAAATAAATATCACTGGATTATGTACAGATAATAAAATAGATGTCTGAATAATAAAACACAAATGCATTTCCTATATTTTGTCTGGTAATTACAATGAAGCGTACTACCGTCTGAATTTTCTTACATTTTAACAGAGGATACGTTTCAGAAACTATCCGAAACTTGCAGGTGTTTTCGCTCATCGCCGAGCGAATGGTAGAATTACGCACAAAAATTCCAGAGGTGCATGCTCGAATTCGAATCACAACACCCTGTATCGAAGGGGCGTTCTCATCCACTGAGCTACTCAAGAGCATCATATCTATTAAATTCACGTCAAGATCAAAACCTAGCTACATAATGTTAGAAATAATGCTTTTTGCGTTTTCGCACAGTCAAGGTTAACATTACTCAACGTTTAGATAGTTTCCAAATGTGATATGCATCTATATAAATTATTTTATTATCCTTCGTTAAACTCTGCTTATGATTAAGCTAATGTTTTTAATGGGTTAATATTACTACGCTTAATCGCCTTTAGTCTTGAGTTATGGAGCATTAAGAGAATTAGTGTTTGTAAATAATTTTGAAGTAACCAGTCCAAATGTTAGATAAAATACTCGTAAAACTACCAAAATACGCGAAGAAGAAGTAGTTGTTACTGTTAACAGTGATCTCATAGATGTGTTTAATTCATCACAATTAATCAAAACCATAGCTTTTAGTCTACTTTATAAACGTTCAAAGATAAAACATGTTTCAAAAACGAAACCTTGAGGGTTAAAATAGCCAAAATTTAAAAATAAATAGCGTTATGTTCGCGGTTTTTCGATTTTTGACAAGGTTCCGATCCGTGCTCGAGGTCACAAAGTTGGATTATTCGTTAGACTAACATCATGAAACTAGTCTTCAAAAAATTTTAACTACTTACTTACCAAATTTGACGCATACAAACCCATACATTCAAACGATAAAGTTACCTACTGGACTCTCGTCAAAACGGACTGCCTTATGTCATGCGATTTCTAAGTGTGCATACTAAAGTAGTTGCAACGATCCACGCTGGCATGAACCGACAACCCAACATCGACGAACCTCAATAAAATTTCCTTCACAGATACGGTTTTATCAGAAAGTTCTAATGCAAAGAAATTAACAGCAATTGCTAAATTACTTCTGCTGCCTCGCCATGCATTTCCTACCTCGACCAGTTTGACAAACAGGATGTTATCTGCACAAGAGATCATACTGATTGATTATTTTTTCCTTTCCATTCTAATGGACGGAGACTTGTAATAGATGCCTATTAATAATGAACTCGCCCATTTGGTGGGTAAAAGTGAAATTCACTAACCTATTTTAACGGTGTTTGTTTTGTGATTAATTAAAGAAATTCGGACTCGGCAATTTGTTTTTGGCAGCTTATGTTGATGTGGTCTAATTATAAACTCGGTTGAAGAAAGATTAACTGATTGCAAAATTTTAAACTCCCAAGTAAAAGTACCTACGTCAAGACAGTTGGTTTTACAAAAACAAAATTGAGGAATTGGGCGATGATCGGCTGTCGGACCTGTTGTTTGTATCTTCAACTTTTTAAAATAAATCCGCGAAAAAGATTACTGATCATTTCGACTTAATCATACTTAAGACTTAAGCACTTTTTAAAGGAAAGTAGCTATTTTAGTGTTGTGTGTTAGTTCACTTAAGTACAAGTATCTTTGAGAAAGTTATTTGGTGCAATCAGCCTACTGTATATAGATACAACTGTCATAAGTATTTAAAACAAGTAAATGATTAGAGTCGCAGCATAAACATCATGTTTTAATGAGAGAGCGCTATAATCTGCTGTACTCAGAAGTACCTAAGCTATTCCATCCCTGACATTTCTATGCAAGATTACTAGAAACAGACAAAGGGACACGAACAATCTTACCCACGACCATAACTTTAAACTTCTCTTCTCAAACTATTCTGTTCACCGTCCATTGACTGCCATAAAAGTACATCTGCGCGTGCGCCGCATACAAAGTCTGCTAGATAAAGTATCTGCTAGCTTATTTTCAAACATACAAAGCAATCTTATCGCTCGATGTCTGAACATGACATATCAATTCGGAATATTCATTGCTGTCACGGATTTCTGAGTCACAAATAAATAAAGTATCCGCTTATCGCCTTGGAGTGTACAGAAACTGTGTTAGGTTTGTTCCTAAATAGATTGTGGGTTGGGTAAATAAACTAAAACAACAAGATGCGGTTTCTACGAAATGGTTTTGCAATTATTTTTACGACTGAGGCCACAATTATTCTACTGATATCATTAATTTAAATTAAACGTGCACCGTGACAATGCAACTGGTTGTTAGATTTATTTTTGGAAGATATTCAATATAATTGATTTAAATTGTTAGCTAGTAAACCGGATCTATTGTTAACAATTACGAAGTTTCACGCTCTCAACAAACACTTATACTTTATAGTAACAATTGTGCAATCTATCTCGAATTGATTGTCATCTCAAAATTAATGTGTAAAGCAGAACATAATGTAATGCATTATTTTCAAATATAAGGTACGATACGAGTATAACTGTTCGCCGAAATTGTTAAGAATAAATAGATCCTGTTTAGTAGCTAACACTTTATTCAAAGGGCGTCGGTAACCGTCGCCTTAAGAGATCGATGTTCAAAAGACAAAGATTTGAATAAATCTAAGAGTAATTTAAATAATCTATGCCTTCTTAAAAACATTAGATAGAATTCCCATTTTCTTTGTAGACCGTGACGGAGTATAATTATTCATACAAGAATGTAATTTTAAATTACCACGTGCACTTTTTAAATACACTTCCGAGTAACTAAAAACTTCATAGATAAGCTTTTACTGATCTATCTATATTTATCTAAATAGATCAATCAATAAAAGCTTAGATATTAGTTTACTATAATGCAACAAAGTTGGCGTATTGTAACTAAATTTATTGGCCTATGTTACTTAGTAGGTAGTATTAGAATTGCAAGTAGTGAACTGGAAGGTAAATATCAACAATATATATTTTGCGTAAGTAGATACCTACTTGAGAAATGTTGTAACCATCAAAAATTATAACACAAAAATAATTACTCACCTACGATTCAGTTACGCAAGTACATACGTACACCATTAAATAAATATGAACGTACCTACTTAGTTTATGTGTTACATTGTTCACGCACTTTTTACGCTCCAAATACATAATAATAAAGAAAATTCATAAATTAATTATCACAGAAATGCGGAAGAAAACCAGTTTCACGTTAAAAAACTATAGCAAAAAGTTTCTATAGCCAACTTAACCGTAAACTGAGAAAAACTGGTTCGAAGATTTTACGTAATGCTTACTACATTTTTACAATGTAGGTTACAATAAGATGTTATTATTCATTTCCTAATATCTATCTGTGAAATTTTCGTAGAAAGCAACACCTAGAACACATTTTTTCAATGGAGGTTCAGTCAGATCATTGGTTGATAAGTCGAACGCCAACCTGAAATCCACAATACGGGGCTCTTCACACCTCCCTGATTCACCCGTGTGGGTCCTAACCTGCCCCACATGCGTACACGTAATGATAAAAGGAAAAGGCCCTTTAAGTAAATACGTGTGATCATCGCTGTGGAATAGCGATGATCACAGTTCAGTTCTAACTTATAGGAAAGTAAAGTATTTATTAGGAACTGAATGAGAGACCCTTAGCTTCATTGGGGCACAATAATACAGGTAGATGCTTTCGAAATGGATTTGCACATAGTGCTGCTGTGATCCACATATAATTATTATAGTATGGATAAACTTACATCAAATACCTTCTAATCTATAAAATTTCCTGATGATCCTAAACTTTACGTCAAATAGTTCAGTAACCAATTGTACACGATATTTCTGTAATGCCTAGTTCTTAAGTTGTGAATTTTGTGCTTGAATCTAACAATGAGGAAATTGGACAGATTTTAGTACCCTAATGTACCCATGTACGTAAAGTTTCGTCCAAAACAATTAAAGTAGGTACTCGTAATTTGGTTAACATAATGAATTCTGACAATAACCCAGCAATTACCCAATTGGAAAATAAATTAAGAAACCAGCAAAGGTGGCAAGTTCATACACTTAATGCTTGCGTTAAACTTGTTTTATGTTTACAAAAACAATTACCTTTAACTCAGACAAAATGCAATGAGTATTATGCAGTTACCACGACCGAGCAATTATGATTATTTACGGAACCGGAATTTGTTGCATGTCATCCAACAGTTAAATTCTATTTGCTATAGGTTTCTTTGATCAATTATTAGATTTATCACGGAATTGTGGAAACAGACTAGGTCTAGAATGAACATTTCTTTATATTATTATTAGTCTTAATCGGAAATTCTGACACTTTTATTACAATAGACATGGCTTTTTGAATCCTTCATGCGCAATTGCTCGAACGTTTTTTATTAAGAATAAAGTTATGTCCATATTAATATTTAGTGCAAAAAATCTTGATGTTTAGGTAGGATTAAGCGTCCAAATGTCCGATCACTAATTTGAATCAATTTTTATATTTTAATTTCATATTATTATTAATTGTTTTATTAAGTACAGTTATCGTTTCGACGCAAAGGATTCTGCATAAGAGAATGCCTCTTTGCATTAAGTTTGCCCTTGAAAATTTGGATCAATGGATCCAAATTTTGTGCAATAAAATTTAAATGCAATCAACAAACTTTACAAACCAAAATTTAATTTCTTTATTAAAAAAAACATAGTAAGATTAATCAAGGCGATCAATAAAAATCAAATTTAATATTTACAACACATATAATGTAATTATGTGACCCAGCTTTTCCCTTAGGTTCTAGTAGATAGCACGTACTACTAATATTGGCTAAAGAATAAATTATGATTGATACAGTCTATCTACGCAGCACAACCAACTACAAATAAAGTAGTGTCCCACTTTACTATCTATGCTTGATTTCTTGAGGAAAATAGTGTGACAAATTCGAACAAGATCAATCATAACTTCAACCTCAAAGTAAATAGGTATGTAGCTAGTAATAATTTAATCAAACATTCATTCTGCAGCATGCATTCATTGCATGCATTGTTTATCAGGATCTTATTGCAGAAAGATGTTTTATAACTATAGAACATTTATTTAGTGGCCGGATGGCGCATTTGGTAGTGACTCTGCCTCATACGCCAATGATCGTGGGTGGGAAATGAACACGAAATTGATTGATTAATCAATCCTCAATCGAGGAGTGATTGTCTGATATCTGTGACAAAAGCGTATAAGTTACTTACTACGGAGGTCTTAGAATCCCTTTTTCATATTCTATTAATAGGTATTTTGATTAACCATGACCGACGCACTTACCTAAAACAACAACTCAAAAATTGAAAAAATATTTTTAGAATTATTTTAGTACATAATGATGTAGGTAAGGATTTCTTTTATTGAACTTTCCTAAAATCAATTGCTGCATATTTATGCACATACATTTATGTAAGACCTTCGTAATCCTTGTTCAATTTGGACAGATTTGAACTTGTTGAACCCATTAACTGCAGCGAGTCGAAAGGTCAAGATACCTCGTATTATTAACAATTGCCAGCACGCCCGTTTTCGCAGGTTCACCTACTGATTTCCCGCAAAGGTTACTAGATGGTATTGGTTAAGCTGATTGCTCAAAAGGCCAGGTTTTGGACCTAAAGTTCCATTTTGGAGAAAGATGACGATGTCGCCTGGTAACCAACATTTCTCAGAATTCGATATGTCTACTATTGTTTAGGTGCTTTCTACTGTAGATGCATTGCAATAAGTAGATAGTAGCATAATTATCTATTACAAAATCTGGTTTTCTGATATCTTATAAGATAGATAGATCATTCTATACAAATAACAAAAATGTTAAAAAGTTGTGTCTGTCTAATTAATATTTATGTCAAAATAAATTGGGGTGATCAAAAACACTAACAGAACATGAATCAGTGATTTTTAAATGTTTTGTTCATCTGTTTGTTTGCGCTAATCTCGAAAACTCCTGAACAGATTTAAGTTAATGAAACTTTTTTTATTGTATAACAGTAGATATAGGGTAAGTATAATTTATTTTAATAGCAAACTTCACGAGCGGAGCTGCGAGAGCGTCTACTAATATTAAATAATGTTCTAAATCAAGTTGCATAAAAGTTAATAATGTTTAAGGTGGTTGAGCCAAGTCGGAAATTATGAGTACGACTGGAAAATATACAAACGTGAATCAAAGAATGTAAACGATTGAATGTACACACCCTGATGAACTTATTATTTGCCCTTAACCTATTAATAGAATGGAAGATAAATGGAGCAATATGTTTATTCAGTCCAAGTTTACTGTCGCAATATCAATATGATCAATTGCACTTTTAAGGCTATGACATTGTCAAACGATTAAAATCCTTCTTCTGTAGGTAATAAACAAGATAATTCTTGTCCTTGATAGTTGTTGCTGTCTGTACAATCTTTGGAAGTAAATGTAGCATACATAAAGCTCAGGGATGTTCTCGTTAAATGAGGGTGTATTTAAGTATACTGATATATTCACATTTTCAAGGGTAGGTAGTGTCTCGGACGTCCGTACAGATAGAATACGCGCCACCTATTTGCTCAGTTTTGTTTTTGTTATTAAACAAACCAGAAGATAGTTATGATATGATCAAGCCTGAATGCATTGATCATTGTTCTGTATTATAAACTGGTGAATCAGAAGAAAAGCATTGAGTAACTGAATGGCGTGCCTACTGGTCTATTAACTACTATAGACGAGGGACGAAAACTATGATAGAATATTTATTCCAAAAAGTATCCATTTACGTTTGATTGCAGAATTAAATGTTAATACACTATCTAACCTCGTTAAGATAAGATCACGAAGGGGTAATTAATATTTAAATTAGAAATTGTCAAATGAGTATACATTAACATGACGTTGATGTTTGTTGATACAAGTGCAAATCGATCTTAATTGATTTACCTAACTATCATCAAGGTTTGTGCCGACAACAACACGTTGGCTTACTACAAACTGTTCAATCAAAAATAACTTGTGACCCTTGTATGAAAAACACAACAATGCCCGAATAGTTACTAGTAGGTAATTGTGGCTGCGAGTATACATCTTTTAGAAACACTAAACTACGATAAAATTTCTAGCTAGACACGAGTAGTCGTTCTAAACGTGACGTCAGCTAAGCTTTCTTTTTCGTCTGCAGCCATTATTCAAAATAATTAACAAACAATTTTATTATAATTACAGTTCCACTAATTGAAATACTTATCTCTCCAAATTGTGGTGCAGCGATACCATCAGTTGTAAGTGAAATTGAGCTAGGTTTTTGCGATGGTTATCCAATGCTTCTGCGAGAAGAGAAAACGATGAACATTTTGTTTGCACAAATATTTCGTCCAGCGGTGCAAGTTCTTAAGTCGCTCGTCCAAGTTAACAGAGTGAAAACGGCTCGCAACAGGCCGGCACGTTGCGTGATATCTGCCACTAACACCTGCTCGTTATTGCAACAAACCTTGTGTTTCAGCAGACTAAGTATAATTGTTTCTAACCATTGTACCAAATTTTTGTTTTCATTGTTCACTAAGGTCAAGATCGCCTAACTACACGAGCGCTCATCGCTAAACATGCTCCTTATTTTCAACTTTAACATTAACTCCTAACTTACTCACTTTGCCTACTAATCCAGAATTTGTACCGAGGCCTTCTCGTTTCGCTCCTCCATTTGTTATCATAAACGCTCACTGGTTAATTTAAAACAAACATTTTCATTGACTACACTTATTTTTTCATTGTTCTCAAACAGGTTGTTATAAAAACTTACTAGTATTATTTTGCAGGTTAATAATACCTGCGTTGCGATGATGAGATTCGACTTACCTGAGTCCTGGGCATTTTGCAAGTGGTGTATGTGATGCAGATGAGCGTAGTAATGGTGGTGGTGCAGGATGCATTCCAGATCGGTGCAATTCAACATTGTCACGGGGCGCCGGCCGCGCCGGCAGTCACTCACGCTGGATGCACACTTTCACAAATATATTCCACAAGCACTATCGTTGTCACATCACGTTATCTCCTTGGGCACAAGCGCGAGAGCACTCATGGGCTGGTCCATCGGCGCCGTACGGTCTGCGCCGGCGCCCGCGATCTACCGCTGCATCACGTGCACTTGTTTACAAACGAATGGCGGAAGATGTTGAGATTTACGTTTTCACACAAACGTTATCCATCACTGCGGAATGTCGATAGGTGGTTCGATAAGGCGGTCAGTCGAGTGAGTGCGCGAGGCTCCGCGGTGACGGGCGGCGTGCGCGCAGCACTGGTGGCGCGCGGTTGTGTACTGAGGCGCGTACGCTCGTACGCTGCCACCTCCCAGACTCCCGGCCTCGGGCGCACTTGTCGGACCCTGGGCTATCATATCACGACACCAGTTGCCCTCCGTAGGATAATGCCGCGTTCAACGCCCGTTTCTATTGTCATTATCAAGTGGAAATGCATCAAGCTAAAGACGTTTCGATTTTTATTTTGCTGCAATTTGCAAGAGGTTCAAGGTTTTGGTTTTCCTAAAATTTATCAGGCGGGTTGTGACGACAAGGATACCTGCGCGTGAATGGGTAGTACTTAGTGCACTGACTACACTTATTTGTTACGAAAGTAGTTAGCATGGTCTACGAAATTCTAGCAAACGTTTTCTGTTTAATGCATAAAAATCTTGTGTAGCAAGTGTTTTGTAGGTATCTGCCTTACCCATACATTTAAAATAAACATCCTATTTTGTAACTTTGTAATTTTTCATGACAATTTGTTGTAAGCCGGAACAAGTGTACCTACATAATTGGTTTGGTATTTGGCTACAAAAAACATTCGATCTCTAATATTTGCTTCCAGTCTATTTCCGCCCGGTTCTTTAACCTTAGTTACCAAAACCTTACAACTTGTTTGAAGGACCAATTAGTGGTATTAATGCAAAAGACGTGACTATGTACAGCGGGTTCTATTAATATCGATAAGAGATTCGCTACGTTAATAAAGAGTTGTTCTTTTGCGGAAAAAACGCAGAGCGGCGCGCAGTGCAAAATATTCGCGCGGACGAAGGTCGCCAGTTGTTCACCGTGGTCGCATACACTTTCAAGCGGACAAGTGAACAATGCAGGCAGTGCACACGTCGCGACTAGGCCCGTCGATCCGACTTTTGTTATACCTACTGGCCTCTAGATCAGGATTGTCTTTTTCCTTTAACTACTCAACATTCGTTTCTCTTTGCCTACATCTTCTTACACTTCGCCATCTAGTAAGGTTTTCATTAATGTGTCGTCCATAATGTTCAAGATTCTACTTTTCACCCATTTCGGTACTTCTTCACGTCGTAAGGCCTGGGCCTTAATACCATTGATTTATGCCTTTTAAAAGGCTTTTGGGTCTTACGATAAGACAATAAGTATGGCACACTAGCTACGCCAATTACTTTAAATTGTTAGCTACAAAACCGAATCTATTTTAATAATTTTGATGCTACACCCTCTCGGTAAATATTTATACTTTTTGTTCAATAACTGTGCACTACTTTTAAATCTTTTTCACTCGAAATCTTGATTAACACCAAACGGGTTTACCAATTAAGTTAATCAAAATTTCGAGTTGACAATCGATATGTGATCGATTAATAAAAACAAGTTATTAAATAAAAAGTACAATTACTGAAAGGATGTAGCTTCAAGATTGTTAAAACTGATCTGGTATAGTTGCTAACAGTTTAAATCAATAGGCATAACTAAACTAGGATGCCCAAACTGCTGCCTTATTGATCTGAATTAAGCATTTTCTAATATTTAGTATTTTCTATTCAAAGTACACAGAATAAGAAGAATGCACAAGGAATTGAAGGTGCTGGCGGTGGAATGTGAAATGAAAATTACTCCACCAAGAGCGAAAGTAATGTTCGAACAGAACCTGTATGCAAATTAGGTAAATATACATACAATTATAATTCCGATCTTTTATTATCATCATTTACTACACAAATAATTACGTTTCCATTGCTAAAGAACTTAAAATTTATGTCATGTCTCAACATACATTTACAAAAATACATGAAAAATTTAAAAATAACAGTAAGTAACCCAAATAAGTTGAATACAGTTAGTTCAAGGCGATAAACACTTAGTCCACACTATCCACAGTAGGTCAATATGTGATGTGAAAATGTCACCTAAGTAACTACATTCTTTTTTTTTCCAAGTTATTAGTGTCTATAAAGAACTTCACTCGTGGGTACAACATTAATTCCTCAAATTGTCTGATATTTTACTATCGTTATTACTGATAGCATTTTTTTCACATTCATGACATTTTGGAGAGCTGTTTCTTGGAATCTATTAAACAATAACATTTCCATTAGTTAAGTTTCACATGTTATATTTTCCGATTACCAATGTGCAACATTTAATGTAAATAAATATTATAAGAAAGAAATAAATATATATAACACATTTTTTAAAGCATACCTATTCCCTTTTGATAGGTCCTGCGGCCGAACTCTCTTCGGTCGTGTCACACTGGTGTCCCATCGAATTAAGAGGGTAAGGGAATAGAGAGTGCACCTGTGTTTGCGTACACACTTGAACACTTTAATATACACAACCGTGGCTGAACGTTAAGATTGGCCGTCGCAGTCTAATATCGGTTGGAGGATTTATTAATATCATATTTTTATTGAATTGACTGCTACATAAACGTTCAGTAGATGGGTAAGTGAACGTATTGACGTATTTGCATAGGCCCTGCTCGGCCTCATTGAGCGTGAGACACATTTGAGACAACCTTCACATCAACCTATTATTGAGACGTCACCTACATTTAGAGACTTTACTCGTGTATTGTTCTATTTGTTTGTCAACATGATCAGTGAACCTGACTGCAGAGTCGGTCAAGATCACGACATCTTGCTATCTATTCCAACTATGTCTTGAGTTGTATACAACCGCAAGTGGTGTTCGATGTATCTAATCAGTTCATTATACGAATACATGTACCTAACTAAATATATATTTGTGCCAAATTAAGTTTTCATTCATAACTACCTACCCACTTTTATTAACTAACCAGCTAAGTACTTCACTTACTCCAGCAATTTGAAGTTTCTGTGAAAATTAAAGAAAAAGTTCTTACCAATTTTTCCTTTTTATGTGATAGGTGCCAGAGGAGCAGATAGATCGCCTGATGGTAAGCAATTGCCGCCGTTCATAGACACCTGGAACAACAGTAGAGTCCCAAGTGCACTGCCAACCTTTAACCCCCTATTCCCCTAATTAGGCCTCCGACACCCGTACCCACTTGACGAAACACAGCGCAGGCGCTGCTGCACGCGGCTTTCTGTGAGGCCGTCGTATCACTACGGTCGAGCCGGCCCATTCATGCCGAAACGTGACTCTCTCACGGTTAACTCGGTCTCGGTCTCTCACTCACTAGCCAAGTGCTTAATCATACTTGCCTATGACGCTGATGCTTATGTACAGGACTTTATATTTATAGTTAGGTATTTAATTTAATTCTGCAAGTAGTTAAACTTGGCTACAGATTTATTAGTTGTAAGGACACCTGTGCTGTTAACTAAACCATCATTGCTGTTTTGGGAGTGGTTCGCCATTGCCGTCTACATTTCATTATTAGGCAACCGACCAATATGAACGAACACGCGGCGGATTCCTTCGCAAAGCCACAATTTGTGTGACGCAAGAATTCCACCAAAACACTGAGAGTGTTGTGCCTATGTTTGTAGTCCAAAATCTTTAAGAATAGTTGAATTGAAAGTTGTAAGCTAAGTTGGTAGACGTCAAATTCAATAGCAAAAAAAAATTAAAATTGAGCTATGCTTACCTAGGGTAAGTTGAAGTCGCTATGTTTTGTAAATAATTCGCTACTATAAATGTGCTAAAATTTCCAAGAAAATATAGTGCATCGTATAGTAAAATATCAAAGATATTTCGCCTTTTTTAGAAAACTGCTGTCTCTCTTTTTGGCTGATGGAATTCAAAGAATTCTAATTCAAATTAGGATTTAACTAGTTATTTGCTGTTTATAACCTAAAAAAGCTTGTGGTCTGAACTGTTCTTAGTTATAAAACTCGTAATATCTTCCCAGGTTTTACGATATTCCAATCATAGATCCTTCTTCTCCTCCTCCTTCTCAAAATCTTCTCTCCTTTACGACTTGCAATCTCTAGCTTAGTCAAAAATACTATCATCAATGATATACTATTCATAATTTGAAAGAAGTATCTTCGGGAGGGGTGAAATTCGCTCCGACGCAAGCTAAACTGCATCTTCGCCGTTTGATCTACGGAGACTATTGGGCAAAACAAGCAAAAGCTTTGTGGAATCTTTAGAAATAAACAGAAAATTATTCCGATTAATTTTCGACAGTGTAAAGTATATTTATTCATTAGATAGATAGATTTATCTAAACATGCACACATGTAAATTTGCAATTTAAATGTGTGCATGTTTAGATATATCTATTACATAATCGATGAATATTAAAGAGATGCTATTTCCTAGTCGATAATAAAATAATGACCATTAGAAGAAGGTCATCTTCAGTGTCTTGTTTAATTCGAATATTATTATTTTAATCAAATACAACATCAGCACACATTCGTCATTGAGTAGATATTGATGGCATATTTATAATAAATGTCGTCACCTTACAAAAACATACATAAACTTACCATATTTATTAATCCGCACAAACTTAATCTCTTACCCTTAATACATTTTGGCTTAGAGGTCAGTGTTTACTTTTGTTATTTTTAATAAAAATTGTTAATTTATGTCTAACTGCAATAATTATATACCTACATACAGGCGAAAATCTGTGTTGCATTAAATCACGGAATCTCTAGAGAGTCGATTGCTGTATTAGTCTGCCGCACAGAGTAGAAGACGACAGAGACGAAATAGTGGTCGCGTGTCTAGACACAGCTGAGCAGTCAGTACAACAATATGAACATTATTAAAAAGCAAGCAACAATTTAAAACGGATTAAAGACTACATAGGAAATGTAATACCAACTTAATCAACATCATCACCATTTCAGCCAATAGACGTCCACTGCTGGACAAATGCATCCCCCAATGTTCTCCTCACAGGTCGGTCCTGTGCCACCCGCATCCAATTTCAATGAGGGATGGAAGGAATATAATACTCTACTAAGTCATTTAGACTTTAATTATACTCAGATATTGAACAAACCACAAGTTTTTATCACACATATTTTGGCCATTAAATACTCGTACATATCTTGCTCTAAACTACCAGGTGACCCTCTTGCTTGTTTGCCGCCTCTAGTATCTATAAAAAATTACATAAAAACATAAACTACAAATTAACTTACAGTTTGCTTTATGGGGTTATTGTACATTGACCACAAAGTAAATTCGCCACATTTTGTAAAGTCCATAGGGTGCTTTAAATCTTTTGGTACACGTTTTTCTTCAAACTTATTTTACGTCTATTGTATGTTTTTTTTTAATTCTTTAGACAATAAGTTATTAAATTAATTAATACATTTTGTAAAGATTTTTCTTTTATTTCTGGCTGCATCGTTTCTCCGATGGAGACTGCCATTAACTTTGCGAATGTCGAGTGATTAAAAAGACACGTTATTTTTATGGTTATTGACCGGTTGTATCGAGTTTTAATCTTTTTGTTGTTTATTTTAATTGAGTATTGTACTGTTTTAAACCAAGATAAAATAAAACATATCTACACGTGTACGAAGCCTACCTACCTATGAAGAAAATAACGTTGAGTTCTCTTATTCTGCTATTAATTCCGATATTAACCGGCGATAAATTTGGGAGTAATCCCGGTTATATCTACTATTCCCAGTATATACAACGCAAAATTTTAAAATCGTAGAACCTAATTTTTTTTACTATTTTTTTTTTATAAATGTAAACCGGACTGTTGACCAATTTGTTTTTTTTTTATTTTTTTGCAGATTGCTCCCTGTTTTAAATTTTATTATACTGTGTCCTTGTCATTTACGATCTTGTGGAATTGTGCGTACGCATCCGATCGGCGCAGGTGCTCGTACGAGCTCCCTTTATGGCGATTCAATTAAATCGGTTTTGACCGATGTGCTGGACAACCACCTTAACATACCCCCACATCAATCACCTTTATTCTCTTAATGGCAAGGACTCTTTTCCAATGCACGAGTGCACATCTAAATGTTGCAAACGTAGTAGGTCGTTAACCTAACAAGGAGTTAGTGCGACCTAGAAATGGCCACCGCCCTTAATTATGTTCGATAGCGATTATGGAGATGGGGACGTGGGGAATTTTACAATTATGTGCGTTAGAAAGTCATTTGCGATAACTTGGAGGCTAGTGACATCTTCATTAGGAAAGGTTTTAATTACTAGCTGTTAAAGGCCTTATTAGAGAAAAAGGTAATCCAACTTCTATACATACTTACATTGTTGACGGCAATTTTATGATCACACTAAACTACAAATGTTTTAGGGTTAAATTTAATAAATTCATCGTTGGTCTATTGGTTTCAGTACCAGACCATCTTGGGTCGAGCAAAAGTATGTTTCGAATTTGTAGACCGTATGTATCTACTTAAGTAGGTAGGTACTGGTAGTTAAACTTCATAAATATTGTCATTTGTTTTAGCCAAAACGGCTTTAAACTTATTACATTACAATATTACTTTTTAATACAAATAGGTTAAATTTCGTTGTTATGAATGTAAAGAAGAAACCACTTTGTTACTTAAGTTTTGACAATGTCAAGCAATAAATTCCACCGAATTAATATGTTCATTTGAAAGAGTAATTATAATTACTAATACCGTACTAAGTACAATATACGTAATAAGATCAAATTTATCCGTACAATATTCACCACACTGATGAGGAAGAACTTCGATTCTTCGATAAGGGCGCTGTGTTTGCGTTTTACGCAGTTGCCTTCGCCTCTGCGTTCTATATTATATCTATAAATTTGATTTGACAGTCACCTTACCCATTGTTAAAGGAAAGTTTTAGTAACCTAAAGTGTATTTAATCTATTCTTATCCTACAAATAATTGATCTGCCTAATATATCTTTAGTTACATTCAGATTCTCTAGATCCCTGACATCAAGTGATGCGTGCCCCGTCATAATCGTTAGCGTTGATCGACGTCTGCCCAATTCCGAGCAAGGGCTCGGGCTGTGGTAATGGCCACGCGGTTTTGTTTCATCCTCGGATGCCCTGGTGGCAAAACAATATACCTGTCGCATCCAAACAAAGGTGACACACAGCGTTTATGAAAGGGAGGGAAACTCCGCTTCGGCCGTAACGTCAGATTCATTTCAGGCCGTCTAGCCTGGATGCAAAACTAATTGCTGATCACTTTTTTTTTGGCTGCTGAGTTGGTTGGCAAAATGGAGTTAAATAAAAAGTTACCAATTTATTTCAGAACGCAGAAAATACAGCTTAAACATAACATATTAAATAAAGACTACTGATATCTAACAAATACTTTTTTAATGTTGTTCGATCGATAATTAAGGTGGAAAATGCTCCATATTTCACGTTTTAAATTACTTATTGACGTTATAGAAGTTTTTTTTCTAGAACGCAAACTAAAGATGCACGAACATCTTAATGCATAGGCACTTCCATTTTTTCTTTAACTAGTCCGCTTCTTGCTATCTTCGCCGGCAAATAGTTGGTACCTTATTGACAGGCTTTGAATGCCATATCTGATTTGTGCTAAATACTCGTCGGCAAAGATGAGTCAAGAATGTTTTCACTTCGTGTCAGAAAATGGACTGCGAATACTGGAATAGCACACTTATTGCCCCCTCTCTTCTCTTGTTGTAGAGAATTGGGAATTATTATTTATTTCTGAGCCAAAACACGGGTAGGTATGTACAAACTTAAGTGTATGTCCACGTAGGTACATACTATCTGGTACTAATTTCTATCCTCTATTACTAATGCATGTTACTTTTAAGGTCACTGTATTAAGTGTTATATCTGATGTTGCTGATGAACTGATGATGATGATGATAATTGAGTGAAATGAAAACTGATACTTATCAAAAAATATTTGTTAGACCATCATCATTTCAGCCAATCAAACGTCCACTGCTGGACATAGGCCTCTCCCAAAGTTCTCCACACAGATCGGTCCTGTGCCACTTGCATCCAAGGGACTCCCGCGACCTTCACCAGATCGTTGGTCCATCTTATTTGTTAAATATCAGTCTTTATTTCATGGTGCACACAGTGTGCAAAATCGAATAATTCACAGCATGCCAACTATTAAAGCCTTGGCTTTAAATTACCATCCTATCTAATTCTCTTAATCTCCAACAATAATGTACAGACATAAAATTCCTGTAAAACACAGTAAGGTAATTGCGGAGAAAGTAATTGTGAATTATCCAAACGTGTACCTACAGACAGAAAGAGAATGCGACATAATGCAACAATGGGCATCGTTTGGTGCTCTTGCGTATATTTTTAGTGAGGCGAGAGATTTGCGAGTCAAATTTTGGCACAAACTCATTCAAATAATTTTCAGAACTGTTATGTAGTAGAACGTCAGCTCTGTTTAGTTTATTTAAAACTGTGCCCCGCCCCCACTTCGTTTCGGGATATTTGTTTTAATCGCACCAATAGATGGCACTGGATGTCGTTTACATTGCGCGAGTAGGTTAACGACTAGTAAGTTAAGCTACTAGTCGTTGTCTAACTATATAACATACGTCTTCAAAAATCCTCTTCCAATGCATTAATAGAAGATAAAAAATACCTACTACAGCCGTTCGTGTGTTACAAGTGAGAAAGTGTAGGTATGTGACTTTCTTTAATTGTTATTTATCTTAATATGCATTTGGTGCAATATTAATTGAGGAAATTCGACAAATTGTACTAATCTAATATGTGGCTGTTCAAGGATTCGATACGGAATACACATAATTTGAGTAGGTACTTAGATAATATGTATTTATTTTCCAAAGTCACTCGAGTGATATTTTTTAAATGATTATCGTCTTTTTGTGGTGACTCGAGTTGGACTGCTGAACAGCAAGCAACACAACGTTTATCTGAAACTGTCGGCATTTGCAACAAACCCGACTTTACGAGAGGAGAAAGGTTTTATCACCTCTCGTACAAAGCATAAAGATGATTCAATTTAATTGAAACTCAGCGCATTGTTAGGCACTAAAAGTTTCCTGCAAGTACATGGTAAACGGCAAACGTAGTGTTGGACGCCCTGCTACAAGATGGGATGACGACATTCGAAGGCTGGCTGGAGTGGGCTGGATGAGAGTGGCAGAAAATCGGGAGCGGTGGCGTGCATTGGGGGAGACCTATGTCCAGCAGTGGACGAGCGTGGGTTGCTGATGACATGGTATATGGTAGTAGGATAGGGAGGAGTCAATGAACCGTTGGCTGTCGTCTCTTCGACGGTATATACCTCTAGAGGAGCTTCGCTAGCGCGTAGAACTTACGGGAACATCCATTCCTTATAATAATATAAAGTGGTTAATCACAAATGCTCAACGTCAAGACTTAAAGGTAAACCGAAAAAAAGAAAAAAATGCGCGACGTCATCGACCCCAGCGCCATCTGTTGGTACTCAGTAGGTCTTGACTAATTTATGCCCAAAACTGGAATTCAAGACCAAAAAATCTACTACAATGTTGCTACTGCAATAAAATGATCGTACCATAGTACCCCTTTTTTCTAAAACACTTGCTGATGTAATTTATTTATTGGTAATTTTGATTCTATATTTAAAAAAAATAATTTATTTACTTTTTTTCACGTAAATACAAGGCACTTTATAAAAAACTTACCCATTCGTAATTTTAGTTTTCGCGCTTTAGGTATGGCGCTTGTAAAAACTTCAGGTGTTTATAACATTTGGTATCTACCCCTGCATACCGGATTTTAACTTTATGTTATGGTAGCCTGAGCCTTTATTTTTCTATGAACAGTTTTTAGAAGTGGGCTTTCTGTACTTGTACTATTAAGTATTCTGAGGTCCAAAAATGAAGAAAAGACGAGCCACTAGTGAGTAGATAAAAGTAAAGAAGCAAAACTTCTGAAGAACGTTTGAGATTGTTGTTTAGGTATTTTGATAGGGTTGAGAAAAGTAAATTGAAAATGAAATAAACATTCTACTGTTTTTATGTTGACTTGAAGGCCACGAAATATACCCCATTGTGCCTGGTAAGGACTGCTCTGCTCTTTTCCATCCCATAACATGCTAAATCTCTCTCCAGGACTGTACGAGGACAATAATAATTACAACTTTTTTTTGCGACTAATAATCGGTCCTGATTCCCATCTTTTTCTGTTGACTAGTGTTAGCGTTGCGATAATCTTCGATCTATTTAATGATGTTGATCACTGAAAACTACATTATCTTCTAAGAATGATATCCACTTGCCAAAACATTCTTATCGTAATGCCTCATTTTTACGATTCGAAAACAACTTATTTTTCAAATACATATCCATTAATAAACTTTAGAATTGTGTTCAAATAATAGGTATGCAAACACGGTTTTTAAAACAAATATCTTTCTATTTGCATATTGCTTTCAATATGCTAATTCTATGACGAAAGCTAAAGATCCTTAATAAATACCTACTTAAAACGCTGTGTTCAGTGTTCGAAAACATATGGAAATTTTCTAAAAATATTTATTTGCATAAGTACACCTCTATTTTACCTAGCTGCATATTCAATATAGTTAGGGTTGGCTAACTTCATTAATCTGGTTCTTAAATGAATAATCACGTGAATAAATCTGTCATTAATTTATCCAAGTTCATTTCAAGAGTCAAAATTTACAAAATGGTGTCAATGAGATATAATTAGAATACCTCGAGGGAATAAAATAAAGTTTACAAACATTGATCGAATTCCAGATCAATTTTTTATCAATGATTTTCTGAATTGTATCTACCACATACTTAAATAACCTATTGGTAACACATAGCAAGTAAAGACAATTTACATAATGGCAATGGTTGTATGACTTTTATTTCGGACACATCCTGCAAAGGCTTGCTTTGAAATAAATTTTACAAAACAACAGTAGGTATTTAAAAAAAGCAATCGACACTCACATTGATCAAGCGTTATTATACACTTTAATTTACTTTTATTATTTACGCAGTCTGCGAAAGCGTCCGCTAATTGGTTCGAAATAAATCTAATTAAAACAACAGCACTCCAGCGCATCTATTCATGAGACGCACTCGTACAGCCCTAAAATCGACATGCTCAACATTCGTCCACATTCTGCGAAAGCGTCCGCTAATTGCTTCGAAATAAGGCTAATTAAAATAACAATTGCCGTCTCGATGTATCACCGTGCGCCGGCGCAGGTGAAAGTGGGCTGAGATAGTGCGGATTAACGTGTCGGATGCGACGCGCTCGTTCGTGGCCAATGATTTTATTGATTTGATCGGATTATCTGCTACTTGTGTGCTCGAAATATCGATTTAAGTCTCAGTGAAAACTGATTTGAAGCAGCGCCTGCGCTGTGTTTTGCCAAGTAAGTAGGTGAGGGTGTTAGACCTAATCTGGGAGGATGGGTAGTTTAAAAGTCATTCGCACCTTTGGTAGAACAAGGGCGCATTTGCCAAAAATTGCATAAATGAGCTTAGTATGCAGAAATGCTTAATAAATGTTCCTCCATAAATGCATACTGAACTTATTTATGCAATTTTTGATATGTTATGCCCTTGTTATACCAAATGTGCGAGAAATGTGACGCCATTGGTATTACGGGTGACTTGCCGGCGGTAATCACTCACCATCAGGTGGTCGGTCTGTTCGTCTGCAGCGTCTGCCTTTGCCCACCCTGCTGCGAGTGCAAGCAAATTATCGCTCAGCGCAGTTAGCGGGAAATTTGTCTAGTATACATAATGCAATGAATAAATTAAAACACCTGGTACTGGTAAATAATAATGGTTTTCAAGTTGAGATAAAAGTAGTACCTATCATGTAGTAGAAATATATTTGTGTATATTTTTTTCTTGTTTGTTTGTGGTCAATAAATCCTTACTACTTAAACTACATGTAAATGAATACAAAGAGAACGTGTATTTTATACAGCCAATATTAGATTGATATCACTTCTACGCGACAACCACACTACAAAAAAATATGAATAAGCCACTTGCAAGCGCCTAATAAAATTACTCAAAAACCATTATGTTACAAGATATCCATCAAAAAAATTTGCATGTAACAAGCCACGAAATATTTTACGACCGTTTCAACACTCCAGTAGTGGTTTGCCACTTCAAACAACTGGTCTTCGAACCTTGACCTTATCAAATAATACAACATTGTTAATTTATTATTGTATCTTATTTGTAATTTTGTAAAAAATCTTCTTTGATCATCGTCATTTCCAATAGGATTTAGATTTAATAGCTTGTATTGCGACTCTTGATCTCACTTTGTTTGCGTTTTAATACCTTTTTACATACTTAAATAACCTATTGGTAACACATAGCAAGTAAAGACAATTTACATAATGGCAATGGTTGTATGACTTTTATTTCGGACACATCCTGCAAAGGCTTGCTTTGAAATAAATTTTACAAAACAACAGTAGGTATTTAAAAAAAGCAATCGACACTCACATTGATCAAGCGTTATTATACACTTTAATTTACTTTTATTATTTACGCAGTCTGCGAAAGCGTCCGCTAATTGGTTCGAAATAAATCTAATTAAAACAACAGCACTCCAGCGCATCTATTCATGAGACGTACTCGTACAGCCCTAAAATCGACATGCTCAACATTCGTCCACATTCTGCGAAAGCGTCCGCTAATTGCTTCGAAATAAGGCTAATTAAAATAACAATTGCCGTCTCGATGTATCACCGTGCGCCGGCGCAGGTGAAAGTGGGCTGAGATAGTGCGGATTAACGTGTCGGATGCGACGCGCTCGTTCGTGGCCAATGATTTTATTGATTTGATCGGATTATCTGCTACTTGTGTGCTCGAAATATCGATTTAAGTCTCAGTGAAAACTGATTTGAAGCAGCGCCTGCGCTGTGTTTTGCCAAGTAAGTAGGTGAGGGTGTTAGACCTAATCTGGGAGGATGGGTAGTTTAAAAGTTGGCAGGGCATATTCGCACCTTTGGTAGAACAAGGGCACAATTGCCAAAATTGCATAAATGAGCTTAGTATGCAGAAATGCTTAAAAAATGTTCCTCCATAAAACTTATTTATGCAATTTTTGACAAATTATGCCCTTGTTCTACCAAATGTGCGAGAAATGTGACGCCATTGGTATTACGGGTGACTTGGCGGCGGTAATCACTCACCATCAGGTGGTCGGTCTGTTCATCTGCAGCGTCTGCCTTTGCCCACCCTGCTGCGAGTGCAAGCAAATTATCGCTTAGCGTAGTTACCGGGAAATTCGTCTAGTATACACAATGCAATGAATAAATTAAAACACCTGTACTGGTAAAATATAATGGTTTCAAGTTGAGATAAAAAGTAGTACCTATCATGTAGTAGAAATATATTTTGTGTATATTTTTTTCTTGTTTTGTTTGTGGTCAATAAATCCTTACTTACTTAACTACATGTAAATGAATACAAAGAAAACGTGTATTTTATACAGCCAATATTAGATTGATATCACTTCTACGCGACAACCACACTACAAAAAAATATGAATAAGCCACTTGCAAGCGCCTAATAAAATTACTCAAAAACCATTATGTTACAAGATATCCATCAAAAAAATTTGCATGTAACAAGCCACGAAATATTTTACGACCGTTTCAACACTCCAGTAGTGGTTTGCCACTTCAAACAACTGGTCTTCGAACCTTGACCTTATCAAATAATACAACATTGTTAATTTATTATTGTATCTTATTTGTAATTTTGTAAAAAATCGTCTTTGATAGTCATTTCCAATAGGATTTAGATTAAATAGCTTGTATTGCGACTCTTGATCTCACTTTGTTTGCGTTTTAATACCTTTTTACATACTGAAATAATAAATCAACGGCATTACGAGTAATTTCGACTATTAATTTGACCAATATTTAAATATTCAAAAGCTTGACTCTGCTACTTTTTAAATCAAAACATGCATGATTCAAAAACGCCTAAGTGCATTGCACGTGGCTTAAACTCTACTTACTTAACTACATGTAAATGAATACAAAGAAAACGTGTATTTTATACAGCCAATATTAGATTGATATCACTTCTACGCGACAACCACACTACAAAAAAATATGAATAAGCCACTTGCAAGCGCCTAATAAAATTACTCAAAAACCATTATGTTACAAGATATCCATCAAAAAAATTTGCATGTAACAAGCCACGAAAATTATTTACCGACCGTTTCAACACTCCATAGTGGTTTGCCACTCAACAACTGGTCTCGAACCTTGACCTTATCAAATACAACATTGTTAATTTATTATTGTATCTTATTTGTATTTTTGTAAAAAATCTTCTTTGATCATCGTCATTGTCCATAGGATTTAATATCTTGTATTGCGACTCTTGATCTCACTTTGTTTTGCGTTTTAAGTACCTTTTTACATACTGAAATAATAAAATCAACGGCATTAACGATGTAATTCGACTATTAATTTGACCAATATTTAAATATTCAAAAGCTTGACTCTGCTACTTTTTTAAATCAAAACATGCATGATTCAAAAACGCCTAAGTGCATTGCACGTGGCTTAAACTCTACTTACTTAAATAAATGAATTTGTTGGAAAAATCTGAGAAACTGATGCCATTCCGTAAAGTTCACAGGATTAGGTAGGTAGGTCTTAGTTCACGGCGTAGATACAAGTCTAAACTAAGTTTATAATATCTCGTGAAACAATTAACATTTCCGATTGCGAATTTCAATTTACCGAACCTAAAATCCAGGATAAAGTTAATGAAATTATATATAATCAGCATTTATTTTCATACGGATGTGAGACGTGGACTATGATACAAAGATTATTATAAAGATAATTCCACAGATATAGAAAAAAGAAAATTACAATTTGTTGATGAAAGATTGTTATTGCTTGAAACATGGTTTTATGAAACACTTACCTATTAGTTTAACGCAATAAAAGGGCGTTAACTAACCCCAGCATATTTTTTTCCTGCAACGCGTCAATCCAATTTATTGCCTAAGCCTGGGAACTTAAATACTAAAATGCCTTTCGCACATGACAGTGGACATGTTTTACACGCCTGGTTTTGTAGCCTTGTTCTAAATATCGACTATTTGCTAGACAGAATAAGTTAGACCGTACTATAAACGGAGCAATCAACAATAAGTAAGTAAATAACATGTAAATACTAAATCCGATACAGTACAACAAGCGAACTTAAAGCGTAGAAGTATTCTCTACCAGGTATCTTTGACATAATTATGCCAACATGATTGACATTTCAATTTTGTAAAATCAATGGGAAATAAAAATGAAGCTCAAACACCATAACCTCTACTTTAAGCTGTGGAGGATAGTTACAGTAATACACTATGGTGTGACGGTATTATGATACCGTTGCAATATAATAAAAGTATTATGTCACTAAAGTTAACCGACACTAAGTGGATCTAATCCTTTTTACCACCAAAACGAGGTGATGATTTTCCCTGTTTTAAACACGTCACTCTTAAAAAATATATACTTTTATTGTTTATACTTTTAGGCTCCGCGGAATCAATAAATTTAAGACACATTACAACTTTCAGTCCTGTTTTGATATGAATTTGAAAAACGAATTGATCAAGATAACATGCATTCTGCACATTGCTCTCAGTGACTGAATTTAACGGTCAACCAATAACCGAACAGCATAAAAATAAACCTGATAGTTATGACAGTTTTTAGTATTGCTTTAGCGTTTTTATACACAATAACTGGCTTAAATTTCATTCCAGTATTTCCAAAATCAATTGAAATGTACTAAAAAGTTTGACCCACAGCGTTTTGCCCGTGGTTGTTTCCTCCCAGAAGATGAGTGAGACAGAGGTCAGTTACGGATTTTTTTAATTTTTTCAATCGTTCATTAGACCTTATCCAACCCGCCATTAGATATGGAAGAACTCAGCGATAGAAGTACAGCACTATTTTTACTCAGGCACATTTACTTTCACTCTTACATTTCCATAACCACTAACTAGTTGTAGGTGTGTATTACAAGACGTGTGTGACCACGCGCAAACTATGACATAGATATCGCAAAATACGCTAAGTCCGGCTAAGTCCAACAGAAGCTTATAACCGACAACCTTGACATACTAATATCAGTCTTCTCACGTGATTCTCGTAAACTTTACAATGCAGCATGATAATGTTAATAAATTTATTGTGTATCATTACGTATTTATGTTGTTATATAAATTTAAGGCATGAATAAACATTTTATGATCATTCGGGTTCGTTGGGCTTTTAGCGGTTTTGTTTACTTAAGATTGAACATAAGATTAAAGGCCAAAGTTACGTTCACCCGGTTACAGGGTTGAGCGGACTGTAATCGATGTGATTGGATTTACTCGTATTTGTTAGTAGATATTGGGGCATTAACCAGTGGTAACCTGCAGCTTCTTCCTTTTGACAGCAAATAACCTAGGACTGCTCAAATGGTGCAGTTCGCTCTCTCTAGTTGGCTTGATCCTGCGGCGGGATATAGCGACTGTCATTTCATCTTCATCATTGTGATGGGTAATTACTTTTTTTAATCTCATAATATTATGGTGATTCCTGAATATCACCTTGACGATTTTGCTCGTTTGTCTCTAGCATGAAAATAAACAATAAATATATCTTAATGATCACCTGACTGTGCCATTCCCGCTTACATCCAAAACCGTCGGTTACATCAAAATCCGTACGTAGGTATGAGCGGTAGAATATAAGAAAATAGATTGCAAATTGATACATTGTACGAGTATTATTAATATTATCTAATTTGCAATCTGGGGGTTGATTACCTACAATGAAACAAATGCAGTCTGATTTTCGTAACTCTGAGAGAAAGGAACCAAACAAGTAGTTCTATAAGTATTCACTCTTAGGGACAAAAACTCTTTTTGTAAGATGAAAAACCTACCAACTTTCTTAGTAAGCCTAACTAGTGGCTGTACCTAAGTGGTAAGTATACCTACCTATATCATAACCCTTTAGGCACTGAATACATATAGTTTTAAAGATTTCATTTAGAACAACACAATTGTTTCATTTGCTTCCAACTTGGTTACAATTATCTAAATTTTTAAGTCACGAAGTTGGATGCAATTTTAACCCTTAAGATACCAATTACTTATTACTTCTTTATTGCCTTCTTTAAAACCAATTAACGCCATTGTATCATTAAAATTAAATGCCTTCTTGAATTTCATCAATGTTACAGACTGTTATGTAATTCAAATTAAATAATAATGTTGTATGTTGATAGGTACCTACATACACAGACGTTATTAATAATGAAGTTTATTGCACCACTTTCACTCTTTCAAACTTTCCTTTGTAAGTAAATTCAATTCGAATTCGAATACAGTTATGTATTCGTTCAACAAAAAATTTAATTCAAGAATTTCAAGATATTTTTTGACAATAATAATTATGCTCCCAGCATTTACACGACACGACACGAATGGAAACACTTCGGTACACGAAATGGGTGGTATTTTAATTAAATCAATATTTTAACTTTATATTCAATAGGATTTTAATCAATATTTAATAATAACATAAATGGTTATTTATTTATTTAAACTTTATTGCACAAAATTTGTAACAATAGGCGAACTTAATGCCCAGGGGCATTCTCTACCAGTTAACCTTTAGGTTTTGGTTAGGTATTTAAATAGGCGAATATCATAAATACTTTATTTATTTTTATACATTTATTTAATTGCATATGTAACATACGAGTAGTGGTCTTAAACTTAACTAAATATTCTAATTAGTGCTGACTAATTATATACATGACCCTGATAGGGTAGGTATTGCAAGAACTCATATTAAATTGGCATACGTAGTAAATTTTGAAGTTCATTATTTACTTACGTTTTTTTAATTACCTAGAGATATTTCCATGTACGCGGTAATAAATGTGCACGCCATGTATGCATCCGAAGTTCTGTATTTAAATAATTTGTGACGTATCATCATCCGCGGCCGCTGATGACGTCACGGTTGCGCAGCCGCATGTACGTCAGATGACGTTAGCATTGTACCAATGCATAAATATCATTAGTGTTCGAACCTTGGAAATATTCTAGCAATTCCAACGGCGGTCATTAGGCTATTAAAGTTTGGTTACCTACGAATTTATGTACTTAGTAACGATTCACGACTTGCCAAAGGCAATTCAATAAAAGAGATCATTTGCACATTTAATTCATGGCTAATCACATTGGGTTAAATATCAATTTGCAAATATCAATGAGCTAATCTAAAATTAATTGTAATTTATGAGTTTTATTACCCTTTACATTATGTATTAATAAGGACAAAATTATGTTAAGAAATTCAACACTTAATAAGGAAAATATTTCAATGGGTAAGGCACATTTTATTTGGCTAAAAAATGACATTGATATCAACACGTCATGTTAGTACGTCAATTATGTACTTAGATATTATTTTTCAAGAAATACGCCGTGCTCTTCATTGTTTATTTATTTATTATAATATAGGTTTAAGATAAAGGATAGACAATTTAGATATGTATGTACCTACTTGAATATGGTATTTTTTCTATGTGAAAAATAGAGCGAAATATTCCAAATATGAGGTAGGTATATGCTGTGTGCGTAAATTAGACTAATTGTGTATTAAAAGCTTAATCTTCATTTGGATTAGGTAGTGAAAATTAGGGTTAACGACCTCAAACATTACATTAGTATGGATACGCCTGCGGGATTCCGAAATTTCGGAAGTTCTATACGTGTAAAATACTTTACTCTTATTAGGAACTAAAAAATAAAACATGTAGGTACGTAAGTAACTAATACGTAACATAACAACTAGGTAATAAAAATCACTTTTATCGATATTGTTATCCATTTACTAACTTAAAAGCAGCGTCAGCTATCTACGTTAAGATTTCGTCAATAATTACACACCTAAATCTGATCACTGGAATATCTTAAGACCTGAACGCAAGAAAACTTTCTATTTCAACGAAAGTGAGTGTTCGGGTTCGTAGGAATCCTAGCTTTTTGCTGTCACTTGCTGATCTAGTTACATAGATGTTTTTGTTCTGATTTTATTGACAGTTGAAATACTTACGTTTAGAAAAAAAAATGATTGACCGTTTTGCGAGTATTTTTTGTCAATCAGATTTATAATCACTTTTGTTTTGTTCATACTATTTGTATTTTTATAACTAATTACCCGTCCTCACTTTATTTCGGGACATAATTTCCGCTCTGTACCAATAGAAGGCGCTGCGTGTCGTTTGTAACGCGCTAGGGTTTCGCCTTTTTGATTTATATAGAAGATTTTTTGTTGTCTATAGAATATACCTATCTGTTTATAAATAGTAATAGATTTAAACAAGAGTTTGGGTGTGTACCTACGTAATGTTTTGTATCTGTTTTTTATTTTGGTTTCCAGATTTAATTATATTTATTAAACTATTATCATCGTGTAGATACTGCATTACCGCCCTTAAAATGACCACAATGACTGTGGTATCTACTAAATCTTCCATGCATTTTACGATACAAGCACTTATAGGCTTCAACTGATAGTAGATATTAGGTAAGTACAACAATGCAATTAAATGATACGTATTAGGTACTAAAAACAATATATAGGTTATTAATATAAAACGAATAATAATATGAGAATAAAGACTACTTACAATAAATGTAACTACAGGTTGCATGACACGAATTAATGCTGATACAATAAATATCGCAAGCAATTAATTTAATTACAAAGCATATAAACTATGTAACGTATTTTAAAAAAAAAATTGATGTCGCTTGACCACAATGAATCTTATAAATAGATGTAAAGGTAGGGACTCGGCAAACGTAGTTTTGGACGCCCTGCTACAAGATGGGATGACGACATTCAAAGGCTGGCTGGAGTGAGCTGGATGAGAGTGGCCGAAAATCGGGAGCGGTGGCGTGCATTGGGGGAGACCTATGTCCAGCAGTGGACGAGCGTAGGTTGCTGATGATGAAAAGCAGGGATATTAATTATAATTGATTTTCGTTTTGATCGTTGAAGCACTTTTATCAGGAACCTTACATCCCTATCAAGAGGAACAAGGAATCGGAAATGGTAGTAGGTACAAGCACGTCCAAGACTACTATGAAAACATTTTTGTAGTAATTTTAGGGTTACCACGTCTTTTTTCACTCATTGCCTATTTGTTTTATGACTGAAGAGTATAGGCGCTTTGTTGATTCTAAAAAAAACATAATTTACAAAATATTTTTAAATAAAATAGTAGTTTAAATATTATATCAAGTCAAAGTCAGGTAATTACTTACATTAATACATTATTGAATAATGTCAAATGTTATTTACACAACGACCTGAACATGCTCCTAAAGGAAGTAACTTTTTAAAAGTAGGTACCTACACTAGGCAATTGTGTTTCTGGTATATGATTGCTGTTAAAACGGCGTACCTAACCGACTTCTTTTAGTTGTCTTTAGAGCACGTATCCACAATGTTTTATTACATAATCATTAAAGTAAGTTTACCTATCGTTAATAACACTGGCTGATATTAAAACTTAATACAAATCTTTGTTTTAAAGTGTCATACCTACACTTCAGGTAATTTACCTATAATGTTCGAAGTTTTTTATGATCTTATTGTTTAACGAGCATGTTTACGTAAATGTTAGCATACCAAGTCAATAAAAACTCAGTGGATGTCAGCATACGAATATATCTCAGTGGCTAAAGGTATTTTCGTTTTCCCAGCCTTGGTTCGCGAATAATTGCCTTAAAATTATTACTACTTGCACTATACTGGGTAAACACTAGCACTGATAAATGTAATATACTTCGACACTAGAGTACAGAGTGACCGAGTAACCAGAATAATGCATTGTCAAACACAACAAAATATTCAACTTAATTTCTTTTAAGTATATGTGTATTTAAATACGTATTATGAACAAAAAAGTGCATTTAGAAAATCGAATCAGAAATGGTAAAGAAGCATAAACTAGGGGAGAGCCACGATTCGGCATGAGTGCGCCGGCTCGACCGGAATGATACCACGGGCTCACAGAAGCCCGGCGTGAAGCAGCGCTTGCGTGTTTCGTCGAGTGAGTGAGGGTACCGGATGCCCAATTGGGGTTAAAGATCAGAAGCGTACTTGTGACTCTACTTGTGTTGCAGGTGTCTCCGGGCGGCGGCTAACGCTTTTACGGGATCCGTCTGCTCGTCTATTATAAAAAAAAAACCTAAAATTTATGATAAAATTTCAAAAAACGCGTGACAACCCTGCACCAAAGAGCCGTGGGAAACACCTAGTCCGTCTACACACCGAAAAGCAAAACAATGGACATTTCCTTAATGTTTGTGTAATTTCAATGAAATGTATTGATAACATGATACTCGTATACGCACGATGGCCGATGCGCGTAGCAGACGTAGTATGCAAGCAATGGGTGTCGGTGGCTCGTCTTTATCTTCTTGCTCAGGACTACCAACTCCTAAATACCTATATTAACCCCTAATCTTAAACGACAAATGACTGGCGACAAGCAGTGCAGGATCAACCAAAGTGGCGTTCTTTTGTTTCGGAGGCCAAGATTTTCTTGTGAATATAGCTGCAAAAGCTGCATAAATTCTACTATAATTCAGTCCATAATCAAGGGCAATTAAGATTAAGTCACGTAAGAGTTAAGTGTTAATTAGTTAGTTATGAAGTTCCATATCCTATTCTAATGACTAGAGATTTCCAATCCCATCGCCTGTTAATCCGAGAAGTGCCTTATCAGCACTTAACAAGTTTGTGAAAAGGGACATTGCTTGGAGTTTCTATCATTGCCAAGATAAAACCAAGGAGCTATAGTAAAGAGACAAATGGAAAACCGGCCGAACCACAGCGCAGTCGCAGCCATAGACAGAGGTTCTTGGACTATCTAAGATTTTCCCACTACCTAGGGTTTTTTGTGTGAAAGCAGTCAGACGAGCAGACGGGTCGCCTTATGGTAAGCTATTGCCACCGCCTACGACCACACGGGGACTCACAAATGCGCTTCTAACCTTTAAACCTCCCTTGCCCCAGATTAGTTCTCTGGTATCCCGACTCACTCAGCAAAATACAACACAGTTGCTTTGCAAGACCATAGACGACCAGGCCCTTTCATTCAACAACAGAAAAATTGCTAATTCCTAACTCTTTTGTGTCAACGACAGCTTTTGACATTACTTAACAGAGATCGGACGAATGACAATAGATTTAAATGCTTTGCAAGGGTAAATAGAACTTAGAAATGTCTAAGTAGTCCATATTCGGAAAGTCGACCCATTTTAAGAATATGGACTACTTAAAAATTCTGACAGAAAATCCTAATTACTTTAACTTGGCTTGACACAGATCGATTCAAAGCACAGCCGTCGCTTTTCTACCCTTAGCTAATTGATGTAATCAATTTCTAGGGTGTACATAAGGAACTTCTGACTTCTTGCCTGCGAATGTTAGTGAAAGGATATTTTTTATAGCAAAGCTAAACGAAGGGCACTTAGTAACTTCTGGAAAACGAGACGGAAGACTGGCTGTGCCATACGAGTGGTGCCTAGAACAATTAGACTGCGAAGTATCGTGTTACGTTCGAGGTGATCCGGTCAGCCAATACTAGATTGTCTGTCAATTACTGACGACTTACCGCTTTGTCTTTTGTTTTTGTAACCAGTGAATGATTGATAGGATAAAGTTGTGGACGTTCGTCTTGTACCTATAACGCACTTTGAGTCACCCGCGGTTAAGAGAGACACTCAACTCGAGTTTCTTATACGAGTAACTTACAGTGAGCTCACACACTCAACTTGCGCGTGAGTTAAACGTTTTTTTTTTGCAAGCGTCTGCGAATTGCAGAGGGTGAATGGCAGTGATCAATAATCAAAACCCTTAGACCATAATAATACTTTACTTTATGCCCTAGACGTACCTGGTTGGTGACGTTATAGTGGGGGAAAAAACTGGCCTGCAAAAACTAGAAAGCCTTTACTAGGGTATTTCTGTACTTCAGGTCTCCAGGTATACCTGCCCTGACCATATGCCGTTATATTAACATAATTGTATTATTGTGCGCGCAACGGTAAATAGTAAATTTAATATAGGAATAACGTAGCTTATAATCGTAGGTACGTCTAATGGAATGAAGCCCGTCATTTTTATCCTGTTTAAATTTATTTTAATTATGCCATTGAATCCTGTGATTCGCAAATTACTTATATGGAAAGTAGCACTTAAACATTCCAGTAACTGCATGTGCGTCAATAAATGTTCCTTTGCACTCATCGTTCAGCGTCATACATCACAGCTATAAAGTCGTAAAGCAACAAACGTCTGCATGTGCCGAGCACAAGCCACAGGGAACAGTCTAGAAGCGGGCATTGAGCGAACAGAGAAGTAATTTAGCAATAAGGACGAACGGTCGCCATTTCGCACATCCTCTAGGCCGCTCGCACAACGGTACGGTTATTTAGACTACCTTGAATTACAGTATCCAAAAACTAAAACTAGATTAGATGGTCTTTAGTAAATATTTATATATCAGCCTATCATCATAATTGCTGAGAAGAATAAGATGGGAAAAAATAATGATAGGTAGGTAGACGCTATTAGGTAATACTTACTTCTGAATTTGAAACGCCAAAGTGATGTACCTACTCAGCAAACAACGATTCTTGTGCACTCGACATTGAAGTCCAATTAGAATTTTGTATTAGAAATTAGGAATTTAGGATCTCTACTTTGAAACAGCAACATAAAAAACTATTTAATTGCTCATTTAGATACTCGTATGTTGCTGGGTAAGAACCTACTCAATAGGTTACCTACATACAAATTATATACATCGACGTCGAAATTTCAAAAAGTTAATAAGGGTGGCGGGTTAGATTCCCGCACCAACACAATCGTTTGTTGATGAAACAGATAATGCTGGGTCTGTGTGTTTCTGGTTTCCTCGTTGTTTCTGGGATTTTAAGGGAAAACCTTAGTTTGGAACCAGGACAATTGTATGTGATGTGTACTATTATCTATTCTGTGGTGATGTCTCAATTTATTAATTCAATAGCGGCCGCAACTGCGACTTCGTACGCGTGGAGTTGGACTATTCACACAAATATTCTTATAAATTGTGGCCTATGTGTTATTCTGATGTATGACCTATATTATTGTAAAGTTTCATTAAAATCCATTTGGCTAGTTTTTGCGTGAAAGAGAAGCAAACATTCATCCTATACTTAACAAACTTTCACGTTTATAATATTAGTGGGATATCTTGCAAACCATCGTTAAAAAACTGACTCAACGTGTGCGTTAATCCTTAGACCATGATAAAGGGGTTGGGAGGTTAATCGAGATCACACGAAATGTATAACCGAGTCACATGACTGGAACTATGAATGAAGTTCTCATGTGATGCAACGCCCGTTGTGCGAAGGTCGTGGGTTCAAATGCCGATAATGAGACTTGCTCTTAGCACGTCTTATCTTACAGGTTGATTGGTAACCTACATCTGTTGTCCCAGATTTTCATCGCCTAGGTATACTGTGGTCCCAGAGTGTGACCAAGCGTTAGCCTTCAACAATCGAAAATAAATAAATAATAATATATGCGCCAGACAACCTGGTCTCCCAAAAAACAAGCAACCCATGTACCATGAGTACTAGGTGACGATAATTAACTGGGGGCGTCAACCCAGAACACCCAGACCCAAGAAAATTTAGAAAATGTAGATTCCTAAATTGACTTGTCCGGGAATCGAACCTGAGACCTTTCGCGCTTAGCCACTGCGCCGTCGAGGCAGTCGAAAATTGCACAAAAGGATTGACAAATGACTATAAATTTAGTCTCCGTTATGTTAATGGAATTTGTTTAACATTACGGTGAGACTATTGCGTGAAATCAACAAAGTCATCATCGTATAATATCATAAGTGGTATTTCAATTTGAGTACATACGGTCCGAACAGAAAATTAATTTCTGTTTTTTTTTTTCTGACCGTGCATATTAATTCGATTGTAGTTGACTATTTTGGGCAGTCAATAAGATTAATAAGTAAAAGATTAATCGATTCAATAATTCTTCATTATCTGATCATCTAGTTAACTGAACACGTATAGTACTTATTCATTAATCTAAAGCTTGAATACCTACTTTAATTTATTTGTATTTATAGTATCCTTATAAAGGAACCTTATTAGATTGTGAAATACTTAGTATGTAATGAGATCGTTAGTCCCGTGAGCAAGTGAGGTTAAACTAACGATTTGGATGCATAAACTAAATGGACGTTTTGGCTGGACGTAGTAATAAACATTGAACTTTACATGGTGAGCATAAACAAATAGCAAAACCGTGAATTCTTAAAATGATAATTGGGTAGAGTTCTCACGATTTTAGGTAGGTAAGTGTGTTATTAAAAATATTAAAAAAGACTAACCACATGACAGCTGTCCTAATAAGGACTTCTGATGCACTTCTTTTTAATGCACAGGTGAATTCTCATATTTGATTAAAGTTAAATTAATAAAGGCGCCAGACAATCACACCTGACCAATCGACCTGGTCTCAAACTAGGGCAACCCCTGTACTATGAGTATGTACCAGTTGTCAATAATTAACTGGAGGCTTCAACCCGACCCAAGAAAACGAAAATGTAGTTTCCTAAGTTGACTTGACCGGGAATCGAACCCGGGACCTTTCGCGGTTTAAGCGAACACCTTAACTACTGCGCCATCGAGGCCGTCTTGCATTAGAAGGAACCAGATGATCCATTGATCCTGCATTTGATTGCAGCCTGTATGTCCTGCACCAAATGTTTCCATCAACTTATAATTATCCACTTATGGTTGGATGGATCAAAGGTCCAACGCAAAAGGTTTAGATCAGTAGAGTAACCAAAATTAAAAGTTCTTTAGTTAATGAGAGGTAAGATTCGTCCGCTTTACTGCTACCATGGACTATTAATTCTAGCTATAAAGCAATGCCCGAGGCACAAGCTTAACACCTGGTCGATAAGCCGCATACAAACGCAATTTCACGTAGTGGATCTACTTAACGCATACTAACTTAGTGAGGAATTACTTTTAACCGGGTTCCCGACATATAATAACTTACACCCGACACGGTGCTGGCGAGACGGGAATAATAAGCAGACGAGTGTGTAGGCTTTCTTTTAGGCCACCTGCTGCGATGCAACTGGTTCTTGTTGCCAGTTTCTTTTTATGCGATAGTAGGAAGACAAGCAGACGGATACTTGATGTAAGGCGTGATGTTTTGCGTCCGCCCATAGACACCTTGACAAACCCAGTCGGCTAGATGCAGAAACTTAGGTAGGGTAACCGAGATAGTGATTGCCCAGTGTACAGTGAATGCCCGAATTAAGGTTAACATACATTTTAACTTATTTTCAAAGGTGCAGTTTTACATTAAATCCATTAAATAACACTAAGATACTGTTTACTAGAGTTCTAAATAAGACATTTGGCAAAATTTTCAGTAAATAATATTGTAATGGCAGTTTTTGGCAGCGGGTGTTCGTCACTTCAATAAATGCGAATTCCTTACAGAATTTGTTAAGGATACATTTTGCGGTTTTGAAGTTTGTATCACTTTAATTTTCTTTTTTGACCGTTAAAGCACAACGACGTGTTAGTTAAAGATGTTTCATTTGAAGCAGTTATCGTAGCGTAATTTTATTCCATTAAGTATTTTAAGGGGGTGGGCAATCACTGTACCTAAATTAGGAGAAATTCAGTGATTGCCATACCAGAATTCAGTTATTGCCATAGGCATGAGACAGTGATTGCCCGGGTAGGTATTTACTAAATCATGTGAAGGATTATAATAATCGAACCGAATATTTTCTTTTTATCCTGTATCTTTTGTTTATATCTATATGTCTGGTACTTACTTCAAGGAGTTATAAAAAATACAGCTTTTTACAAAAGGTTGACCTAAAATAGGGGAAAATTTTATCTGCTAGGTACCGTAAATCTTGGTGGAAAAGTTTAGTGGTAAGAAAAACAACCAATAATTATATCGTAATAATTATTGTATTAGGTATTTTACCGTGGGAGAGCCACGCTTCAGAATTAATAAGCCGGCTTAAACGGAGTGATTCTATGATCACAGAAAATTAACGTCAAGCGGCGATAACGCGTGAGCGTACCGGAGGCTCAATGAAGGAGTTAAAATGTCGGCAGCGCATTTGTGATTCCACTTATTGTTGCGAGTGTCTATGAACGGTGGAAATCGCTTACCATCAGGTGATCCGTATGCTTATGTGCCAGTGGCACATATAAAAATGGAATTATCAAGTTATGGTTGCAGTTAGTAATAATTAGAAAAAATATCGAATTTTAACTGTGGGAGAGCCACAATTCGGCATGAATGGGCCGGCTTGATTGGAGTGATACCACTGCTCTGCTTCACAGAAAACCGGCGTGAAGCAGCCCCTCTGCTGTGTTTCGCCGAGTGAGTGAGGGTAACTGAGGCCCATCCGGAGGGAAGGGGATAAAAGGTTGGCAGCGCACTTGTGACTCCACTGGTGTTGCAGGTGACCATGGGCGGCAGCATTGCTTTTTATATATGATGTGACAGTCAAAAACACGCATCACTACACCAGTGGAGTCACAAGTATGCTGCAAATGTTTTAACTCCCCCCCCCCCCCCCTCACCCCCAGTGGGCCTCCGATAACCTCAAAACTGTATCTACTTTTTGTAAAATTGGCAAATAAATAATAATAAATGCGCCAGACAATCGCACCAATCACCTGGTCTCAAACTAGGGTAACCCCTTTACTATGAGTACCTACCAGATGACGATAATTAACTGGAGACGTCAACCCAGAACACTCAGACCCAAAAAAAATAGAAAATGTAGATTCCTAAATTGACTTGACCGGGAATCTAACCTAAGACCTTTCGCGCTTCGGTCGAACACCTTAGCCACTGCGCCGTTGAAAATTGCACATAAGGTTTGACAAATGACTACCTACCTATAAATTTAGTCTCCGTGATGTAATAATGGATTTTGTTTAACTTTACGGTGAGACTATTGCGTGAAATCAACAAAGTCATCATCGTATAATATCTTAAGTGGTTATTTCAATTTGAGTACCTACTCCTATACGGTCAACAGAAATTAATGTCTATCTTTTTTTCTGACCGTGCATATAAATTCGATTGTATTTGACTGTTTTGGGCAGTCAATAAGATTAATAAGTAAAAGATTAATCGATTCAATAATTCTTCATTATCTCATCATCTAGTTAACTGAACACGTATAGTACTTATTCATTAATCTAAGCTTGAATACCTACTTTAATGTATTTGTATTTATAGTATCCTTATAAAGGAACCTTATTAGATTGTGAAATAGTATGTAATGAGATCGTTAGTCCCGTAAGCAAGTGAGGTTAAACTAACGATTTGGATGCATAAACTAAATGGACGTTTTGGCTGGACGTAGTAATAAACATTGAACTTAACATGGTGAGCATTAACAATTAGCAAAACCGTGAATGCTTAAAATGATAATTGGGTAGAGTTCTCACGATTTTAGGTAGGTAAGTGTGTTATTAAAAAGATTTAAAAAGACTAACCACATGACAGCTGTCCTAATAAGGACTTCTGATACACTTATTTTTAATGCACAGGTGAATTCTCATATTGGATTAAAGTTAAATTAATAAAGGCGCCAGACAGTCACACCAATCGACCTGGTCTCAAACTTTTTTTTTCCCAGGGGAAATCATCATGGCCTTCACCTTGCCACATGTGGGGGACAAGGTGGTGTGTGGGACTCTAACCCTAACCAAAACCCCTGGGGTGTCCATCTCAGCGCAATCGCGGTCGGATACCCCACAGCCGGGACTAGACCGTGCCGCAAATCGCACTCGCCTTTTTGAGCCAAAATGTTTGGCGCCCAGCCAATGAAAGGCAATGCAGCCCTTCCCAAATGCGCGACCTACCAGGACACCCAGTAGGATTTTTTCCCTCGCGGAGTCGTGATACTGAGCAAGCCACTCCCCAGTCACTACTGGGGAGTGGCTTGCTCAGTATCACGACTCCGCGCATGCCACTGCATGCTCACGTACTCCGAAGCCCGTTTAGTCGCCTCTTACGACAGGCCGGGAATACCGGGAGTATGTACCAGTTGTCAATAATTAACTGGAGGCTTCAACCCGACCCGAGAAAACTTAGAAAATGTAGTTTCCTAACTTGACTTGACCGGGAATCGAACCCGGGACCTTTCGCGGTTTAAGCGAACACCTTAGCCACTGCGCCATCGAGGCCGTCTTGCATTAAAGGGGAACCAGATGATCCATTGATCCTGCATTTGATTGCAGTTTGTATGTCCTGCAGCAAATGTTTCCATCAACTTATGGTTATCCACTTATGGTTGGATGGATCAAAGGTCCAACGCAAAAGGTTTAGATCAGTAGAGTAACCAAAATTATAAGTCCTTTAGTTAATGAGAGGTAAGATTCGTCCGCTTTACCGCTACTATAGACTATTAATTCTAGCTATAAAGCAACACCCGAGGCACAAGCTTAACACCTGGTCGATAAGCCGCATACAAACGCAATTTCACGTAGTGGATCTACTTAACGCATACTAACTTAGTGAGGAATTACTTTTAACCGGGTTCCCGACAAATAATAACTTACACCCGACACGGTGCTGGCGAGACGGGAATAATAAGCAGACGAGTGTGTAGGCTTTCTTTTAGGCCACCTGCTGAGACTGGTTCTTGTTATCAGTTTACTGCTGGTGAATTAAGTTAATCCGCATATTATCGACAGAGTTCTGCACCTACGCATCTTTAGTTAGGTACTCCAGGACCATAACAACAACTTCGAAAAGAATGTAACCATATTTTACCCAATTGAATAGTTTCTATTCTTTTCTCGGCATCACAAAATGATTAAGGTCACTTCGAGAATGTACCAGTCGCCAAAATGAAACCAAAAATGGCTCAGTACATGAACAGGTTAATTGGGTACCTAATTGTATAAACAAATTGCTGGCTGGATGACGCATTTGTTAGTGACCCTGCCTCATACGACAAAGGTTGGGTTCGATTGATCCCCACCCTCGACCAAACCAACATTCGTGTGATGAACACTTGTGTTTGTTCAGTGTCTGGTTGTGATATATGTTTTCCTGAATTATGTCCTGCAGGCTGCATGTGTGCCACCCGCATCCAGGGAATTCCCGCGACTTTTACATTGGTCTTGCTTTAGTAGGTACTCTTATTTATTACCAATTGTATTGTACCACCACAATTTCGCTTGTAACTTCTTGTCTGAACTTAGGTAAGGGAAAAGACGGGATAGTATGCAGGTGAGCGCATAGCTTTCTTTCGCATGCCACCTGCTTGGACTGGTTCGTTCGTAGTCAACTAGCCTGTCATCAGTTCATGTTGTTTACTTTAATTATAAAACATGGCCAGTAATTGGCCAGTAGCGAGTGGTAGGCAGGTAAGTGGTAAGAACCGTGCCTCTAGAATTACTTGTAATTTAGGGCACTACTGAATTCATTTGTAGGATAGCCTTTTATATTTCTGGAACTGGGATCGTGTATTTAAAGTTACGCTACACTGCATTTATGAGCAAGACTAATGTGAGCATAGTTATACAAAGATGTCTGTCCAACCGACATGGTTCCAAAATCAGCTGGTGAACAATCTTTTAGAATCTTAATACGAGTGTTTTTTAAAGAAAGGTGTGCTCCGAGCTGTGTAATCCTCATATTTGATATCTCAATGCAAACGAATTTTGATAATGGCATAAAATACTCCTGAAATAGACGGACAAGTAAGAAGAATAGTCGCATTTTAGTTACGGCGGCGTTATACCTATCTAATCTTTGCCTATAGGTTGCTGAGTATTATGGCTTGAACGTCAAATTGTCCTCGTTTGTGGTGCAAGCAAGGTCTAAAATGTATACCAGACTGCTTCCCACGCTTATGGAATCGCAAAATTACAACTTTAAAACTATCGAAAATAAACAAATGTATGAAGATAACTGTTAGTAAAACATTTAACAGCAGACTAATAAATTCTCTATAAAACTTGATCTTTCCCAATTTAATTCGTCGTGTAGTTTTGCAAACAATGTCACGCGTGACCAGAATGTTATTGCAATTGCCCAACCTCCGTCTGGTAACAATATCTTGTAACGTATGTGTGTTTTACGTGAGAGTGGTGCCACTTACCTATGTACACTTAGAAATTATAAGGCTAGTCTAGATTCGCCCAACATTAGTAGATCAATTTGTATAAAAATAATGACAAATTCATACAATTGCACGTCTTGCAATTGCAATGTCATTCCATCATCCTCATCTTGATGGCTGGCGATCTAGTCATGTGCGTTTCTAGCGGCATTTTCTTTCGCGAACATCGAGTTTGTGGAACGGTTTAGCTGTAGCAGTGTTTCCCGACTTAGGGAACTTCAAGAAAATGGCGTACTTATTCCTTTCTAAAAGGCCGGCAACGCATCAGCGGTCCCTTTTACGACCCGCATTTCATTTGTTTCTATAGGTAAGTACAGTTTCATGGTCATTTTGATGAGATCTTTGTCATGTCTCAATGTGCGTACTATCGTTTCCGCATTTTTCCGTAATAAATAGTCTTTTGTGAGGTTAAGGTAACTTTTAAGTTGCGTAAGAATGACAAAAAAATGGATTCGACACGGAAACGATGGTGTTGAAGACGGTGTTAGACACAGATATTAAATAATCATAAAATAGTAATTCTGACAAACACGCTTTGATTGATGAATCGAGATACAAACTCAGCCTGACCGCCCCGTTGGTATGAGTCAATGAGTTACCTGCTACTATCTAACAAATTATCTAGGTACCTTCCTAAATATGCCGGTAGGCACAGGTCGCGGTAGATAAGTGATACGGTGACTTACTCTATCTTTCAAGTGCGAAAACGTCCCCATATCTACGTTCCGCAGCCTCTACATTTTTTGTAAATAAAAATGATATTCGCTCTTTAAACTTATTTATATGGGACCTCTAACGTAGATGACACTTCCTAATGTGAACCAGCTAACTAACTAACGAATTTAAGAACGCAATTTATCTTACATGTTCTTGTTTATATATTTGGCATTTAAACAATTCGTATTTAGACAATTGTTTTATAAGACCGTTATAAACTGATACTTAGATACTGTAATAAAACTAATGAAATTATTATTACATGTCGGACTTACATATGTCAGTTAACCTTGTAATTCGGAAATCAAAAGTGTAACGACGGACAAACCGACAAGGTTTTTATGGCATACTATATTTGTTAACTATGTTAATGTTTATGTTAAATAAATGAAAAAAAAACGAATTTTCTCGGTAATTATAGTGTAATGTAATACAATACATAAACATAGCAACTTATATCTTAACGCCCCGTTGGTCTAGTGGTTTAAATGCCGGGCCACAGTCTCAGGCTTCTAGGTTCGTTTCCAGGCTCGTATATTCTCTATCTAGTATGTTTCGTATATTTATCGAACATAGCTTTGGTTTGTGATCACCAAGCCACACTAGGCAAGCGTGGTGATTGAGCCTAATCCCATCAGAGTAATGTTATAAGGTCAGTTTTGTAAAAAGGCCGCCTATTTCTATTTATTTCTAACTTGCTTAGTTTAAGCGATTTAGCGCCATTACTTTTTATGAAATTTGTTACGCAGCTGACAACTATCAGTTACTTATTATAGAGGAAGTGAACTATCATGACAGATCACTTACCAACATTTGTACCGAGCTAATCTTTGGTAATTAAATCAATTAAGCCCAGATGATAGACAGTAGAACTTTCATTAATTGATTCAGTTACTTAATTTATTTATATAACTTCCAGGTTCGTTCCTGGACTAATAAACTAAGCGATATTACCTACCAACAGTCTGTAAATACCTACCTACTGGTAGTTACGTGACGTCGAAATATGAGAAATGTAATGTACCTAAATAAAACATTGTAAATAAATTCACACAACATCTCATGTATTGACCTGACTCCGTAACTAAGTTGCTTAAGAACGTGTATTACACATATCAGACAACAGAGAAAACACAAATTTTAAATAATTCTTAAATACAAATATAACACCCAGATACTGAACGAATACTAGTGTCCATCATACAATTTTTTGTTTAGAGTGGATCTAATGTACAACGCCTACTTAATACCTACCTACAAGAACTGAAGTAATTCACACTAAGGAGAGTTACAAATTTATTAATAGGCGCTTTAGTTAAAGTTACTTGTGCAAAACTATCAGATATTGTTCCTTTATTATTTTTTTGAAATTGTATAAAAATAGAATAACTCCTAAAACCTACATTTCGTAATCTGAGGTACGACGACGCCTGAAGAAGGTATGGGGAACACTAGCCCGAGAATTTCAAGATTTTTTTGCCTTCACCAATATTTTTCGTTTAGTAGAGTTTAGTCAGTATTATCATCACAAAAATATTGGATTCAATTTGTAACAAGAGTGGTTGTAACAGACTCCTGACAATGTCAATGCCAGCGCCATCTATTGATACGGAGTGGGAAACGAAGTAAATTTGGGCCACTAGTCGGCTATAAAACATGAGAACTCGTAACATTAGTTCCTCAAACATCCTTGTCACGACATAGAGTAATAATGTCCTCCTAACCGATAATACGATCATGGCGGCCAATCTCAGCGATCAGCCACCGACGGAGGACATATTTTATAGTGCACAAGTGTGTGCACAAACACAGGTGCACTCTCTATTCTCTTACCCTTATATTTCGATGACACAGGTCCCTTCACCAGCCCATGGTCCTTCCTAACGTCTCAGCATACGGACCGAATCTTTGGAGATGCTCACTAGGTACTTTCTAAGGGCTCTTTCCGCGGTGCGTTTCTTCACTCCCTACAAAGTCTGTGTCTTTAGCCCATCTCACTGTCACTTCTCCCCAAATGGGGCGTGAAACACCACAGCACAAGCGACTCGCGGTCGGGCAGTTCCACATCAATCGAACTCCTTCCTAATGTCAAGCCTTTTGTGTGCAAACGCACGCAACCGTCGAAAACCTTCTGCAGAGTTGACCATCTCTTGATGGTATACTGGTCCTATCTCATATTTCGATGGGACACCAGTGCGACATGACCGTGGAAGGATCAGGCGCAGGACCGACACCTTAACGTGCTTTCCGAGGCACGGGGGTACAAGACCGCCAACTGACATTAAGTATTTCTAAACAGCAAAACTCAGGTACAAATTGGGCCGACCTGGGGATCGAGCCCATTAACCCAAGCGCGGCCATCGCTTTTATAAAGTCTACCCACTACACTGCGCCATTGAGGCAAATAAGTAGGTAACTTAGTTACGAGTACGTATAGCTGTGTCACAAGATAAGTTTTAATACCACTCTCCAGGTGCATGGCAATAAAATAAGACAAACACAACCTGAATAAATATGACGAAGGGGTCAATGCTAGTCATATGAATGTTAATATCTCAAGTATGAATCGTATGTAATTATCAGGTTCTCTAGTTAATTCTTGACCGCATTTTCATGATCATTGCCCTGACCATATCATAAAACATAGGTAAGTTATTACTACTTCCATATCTACATTATTTTCCACACACTGATATGAGCGCAATGGGCACAAAATTAAATATTCCAAAAAAAAATCTATATCTATCTTCTATACTATTTATAATTACAAGCCTTATAGGTAAACCGAAAACACGAAACGCTTGCGCGATGTAATTGAGCACAGCGCCATCTATTGGTTCGTTTCTGAATTATTACGGTCCCGAAGAGAAGTGAGGGCGGGCCACTAGTTATCAATAAATATTCAACTTTAAATACCTAACACATTCTTTTGGGGTACGTTTTTTTTTATGTGATAGGTAGCTGACGAGCAGGCGGATCACCTGATGGTAAGCAATTGTCGCCGCTCATGGACACTTGCAACACCAGTGGAGTTACAAGTTACCTTTAATCCCCTTCCCCCCGGGTGGGCCTCCGGTACCCTCACTCACTCGTTTGAACGTGATATTAAAAAAAAAAATCTTTGTGATGAACAGAATTATATTAAAATTAATATGAGGGGGGTAAAAAGTAGCTCGATATTAGCACACTATCCGCGTGCCCGCCTTTATAGGAGGTTAAGGGTATATAAAGGAAAGAAGTTTAGTTAAAATGTATGTGCTATTTATTAATATTTAAATTGGAAGCAAGTCCACGTGTTGTACGATTCTAATCGGGATTGCGTAGTGGTAGAGCCACAGGGATTGAGGGTGGACGCAACAACTTTAAACAATGCGTTTTTCAGGTATTAATTTTTGTACAGTAGGTATCATCATAAGTCCAACAGGTTATTTGATCTGTGGGTGGACACGCTGGACATAGGCCTCCCCCAAAGTTCTCCACACAGATCGGT